>VZUA01077582.1:7784-40983 GCA_013401035.1 Horornis vulcanius | reverse complement strand
GAAAGGGGAAAAAAAAAAAAAAGGAAAGGGAAAAACCATGCATGCTGCAGCCCTGTGAAAGAGTTTTCCTATTGAATGAGCCCAGTGCTCTGGAGCCAGCTTATCAAATGAAAGAATTCATTTTTTTTAACAGTGCCTCGTGTTGACATTGAGAAAATGAGCTATCAAACACTATGATTAAACTTCAGCTGCCATAATTGTCGTCCGAACAACTGCATGGTGGAACTGAAAAGCATTTTTTTTTAACCAGCTCTATATGGTTCACCAGTAATACTCAGTTTAAAAGGTTGTTGCTGCTAGCAAGAGAAACAAGGCTTGAAATTAACTTTTTCCAATCCATAGACAAAATTAAACATAGGTATTTGAGTCACACAAACAACAGGTAAATCAGATGTGCTTTAAATTTCATTTTTAGCCATTTTATCTGCTGAGGGGTAGCTCCAGGGTATTAAAATATCTGAGCATTTTCTTGTTTCACTGCATCTGACTGGATAGGTCCTGCCTTTTATTTTGAGAAAGGCAGACAGACAGACAAGAAGAAGCACAAGGAAGGGTGCCTTAAATACTCCATTTGGTGCAAGAGTGGGTAGATGGAAGGGAATCTAAGGTTTGTGAAATGTTTTCCCTGCAACCTCAAGATTTAATATGAGCAGGGGACAATCTAAACCACAACTGCCCCACTGCAAGCAGTTATTGCTCAGCCTCCTTTTGGGCCTGGATTAGTGCAGTCCTTAACTTGAGGCTCACAGGGATACTGAGTGATTTATATTACTAAGTATTCTTTATCAATTCTCAGCAGTGTTTTTACATACATCCTCAAGGGACTGTGGCTCCTCAAGGAGGCTGAAGAAGTCCTTCAGGGAGGCCTGTTAAAGGCAGGATACCTCAGGAAAGTGACACTACTGGTGACAGCAGCCCTCTGTAATCCTTTGGGGAAATGAGCTGTTGCACAATTAAAATATCTGCTTAAGTTTANCACCGCTAGATGTCCGCCCCGGCCCCGCGGGGACCAGCCCGCCCTCGGCAGCGCCCTCCGGCTCGCTCCTCCTCCTCCCTTCGCATCCTTCGGTGAACAGAAAGGTTTTGGGTTCCCCCCGCTTCCACCCCACTCTACCTGCTCAGGCAGGTATTTCTGCGAAGCCAATTAGACCAGCTGATCGGCTGATGCTCTGTTTCCTGAACATATGGGAGTAACATTTTGAAATAACAATAACATTTTCGTCACTTTTAGATGAAAAACGCACTCACTGAGCTTCCCTTTATCCCTTTGCAGGAGTAAAACTGATAACGCTGAGGGCTTGCTGAGGATACTCAGGGGTTGAGGCTCTTGCTTGCAGACGGATTTCATGATCTGAACAGAGCAGCTGGAGGAGCAGTGAGGTGCAAGATGACTTAGACATGGGTACGAGTTAGGAGCTGAGCTGGAGAGATAGGAACAGCTTCCAGAAAAACAAGCTAAGCAACAGATTGGATGTTGTTGATGAAAAATAACACGGGTCTGCAAAGCTAGGTAATGGCAACTGCTCCATGAAATAATATTAAGAAATAAAATAAAATAATAATAACTATAATAATGATAATGATGATGATGATAATAATACAATATAATAATATAATAATAAAGTATTTGCAGGTGTAAAACCAAGAAAACTGAAGTCACTCAGATTTGTTACTTCCATAACACTTTCAGCAGCTCTTTTATCAACCTAGTTCTGGACTGTTCCCACCTGCTGGACTGCACACACTAACTTATTATTGTAGGGTTGCTTATACATGCTGAGCTGCATTCCCATGTTTGCTATTTGTAGGGTCACTCAGACATGCTGTCTGGATCATGACTATTTTCAAGCACCCTGGGCCGCTGGAAAGGACTCATTTATCCAAAGCAACAGCAAAGATATTTGTGTCAGAAACAAAGATATGAAAAAGGTACTGGAAGCCAAATTCTGGGCCAAGCTGCAGAAGCGCTGGGCAACACATTATTCACTCATCATAAGCTCTGCAATATGAGAACAGCAAAGTTATAATCAATTAAGAAAACAGAGTCTGACACTGCAATACTCTTAGCTTAAGAAAACCAAATAAAAGATCACAGCTTGTTCAAAAAGCTTATTTTTAAATCTCAGTATAAATAAGAGGTATAAACACACATCCTTTCAGCTAGGTTTTGGGTGAACTATCAGATCTATTTGCTGCCATGCAGAAAGCTAAATTAGCTTTTTAGATGAGTCTTTCATAAAAGGCCTTGGAATTCTCTCTTATCCCTCATTTCCTACATTTGAAATATTTTGATTTGAAGAATCCAGTCTGTTGTTCCTGTAATAAACTTAACAATTGCACAGAGATGGTCCCTTTTAGCTGAGGACACAATTTTTATCTTACTCTGGAGGCAATGTTATTG
Organism: Horornis vulcanius; assembly: GCA_013401035.1. Lineage (NCBI taxonomy): Eukaryota > Metazoa > Chordata > Aves > Passeriformes > Scotocercidae > Horornis > Horornis vulcanius. The sequence goes on along the minus strand of VZUA01077582.1, from coordinate 38,582 downwards.
AGTACCACTGCAAGTGAGTACCAGGCAGTATTGGAGATGGGATAAACACAATGCACCTGCAGGTTGTTTTGGCTTTAGGTTGCTCTTTGACAAAAAGGAAAATGTGAAGTTTGGATTAGCTGGTGAAGAGAAAGGGAACCCCTGGCCCCTCTGCACTTAGAAACTGTTCCTGAGGACACCAGGCTGCCAGGCTTTTCTCTGGGTGACAAAAGTGCTGGGCTTTAGCACGCACGCACTGTGCTAAAACAGCAATAAAACTGTGACAAACTGACAAAAGCAGGTCAATTCACAGCTCAGGCTGACACCACTTTTTCAACCCATATTGGTCGATTACCAATCAAATTTCAGGTACCAGAGAGAGAGTGGAAGAAAAAAGCAGCAGTGAGACTCCTCAAGATATGGCACTCACAGCTCCCTTAGGGACCCAGGCAGCTCCACCTCTACTCTCTGTTTTTTGGCAGCCTCACCACTGCAGGTACGTGTGTGACAGCTGTTGGGAGAAACCCCTGGAGGCACCAACAGACCAGGCACCTTATGGACCCCCCACCCAGACAGATGTGAGCCTGCAGAGTGGATCCAGGCACAGCTTGTGGTGCTGGGAATGCCAGGAGCAGGGCATTTTCTGGGACAGCAGGGCTGTGGAGGGCCCTGTGCCTGTAACCTCCCCAGGCACCCGCTGCAATGAAGGCTGTTGAGACATTCCCATGCACGTCAGTGCCTGAGGAGCTCTAACATGCTTTCCCTTGCCATCCTTTCCCACAATCCCAAAGGAAGGCAACCACTCATACCACACAGTGTCTCTGCTTTTAAGCTGGCACATTCACCCACTGATAGTTCTTTTTACACTGTGTTCAAACTTGGGTTAAATGAATACTCTACAGTAAAAAGCAGAGCAAATCATATCATTGCTGCACGAGAATAGCTGTGACTGACAACCTTTCTGAAAACACAAGCCCATGACTCAGTGCACACAACACAATTTGAGAAGGGCAGAATGAAAAATGCCTGGAAAATAACGTCAAGGTAGAAGAGGAAACAGAATACGCAGGGTAAGATTATGAGAGGCAAAAAACCCTCTTAGCCCCAAATATCACCTGTTCTCCCACTACAGGCTGTTCAGAGGAAAGATGGATGCTACATCATCCTATTCAGATTTAATTGCAGTCCTATGAATTTTTACTTTTAAAGCACTTTTTTTTTTTGCCTCACATTTGCTGTGTTGCCTACAGAGATATTATCTGTATTCATAAAGTATCTTTTCTCCTTTTGCATTATCAGAATCAACTGTCTGTCAGGGCCCTATGAGCTCCTCTTTCTCAAAAGTGTAAGAGTGAGGGCTGGGCCTTGGCATTCAGGAGTAGCCCTGGATCTCTGAGTACAGTCTGAGTATTGCAGGGTTGACATCACATAATAACTTTCATAAATGCACTTTCTGAAACATGTCACACAATATGGCTGCTGCTGTAAAGCAATAGCAAATAAATCCAAGGAGTCTTTTGCCTTTTTAAGGGAAAAATATAACAAAAGTTAAACAACTCCCCTTAATTAAACAATGACTAAAACTCATAGCAGCTTCCTTCATCCAAGCCCAAGGCAAAGTTCAGAAAAGTAGCTTGCTTAATCCAAGGGACAAGATTTACATATCCTTCCTTCCCTGACTCATGCTAGCAACTCAATCATCAAACATCTTCCTTTCACAATGAATTAGTTTGGGGATGGTTGTGGGAAATAAACCTTTATATTGCTTAACCTGATTTTTGTACCAAGTATCTGCACTGGGAGCAACAGTTGTAAGAAGCCAGAGTTAACCTCTTTCCCACCTACGTTTCAGTGGTGCTTATGCTGATGTTTCTACCAAAATGTCAGGCAAAATTCATCTCAGCTCGCAAAGAAAATAGATAATTAGCACTTGTATTTTCTTCTATCCCTTTCCGAAAATCTGAAGCAGATTGAGTCACCATCCCTATAAGAGAGTCCAAGGTCTGGGAAAGGGAGTCTGGGAAATAACTAAAATAAAATAGGTGGAAAGTTCTCAGAAAGGCAATTCAAGATGCATGTTGCCACCAGAGACCTCTGGAGCTCCAGAAGCTGGGCACAGAGTGAAAAACCAACAGGTGAATCCTTCTAGAGAAAGCAGAGACATGGATGGAGACCTCAAGGGCCAGACATACAATTTGTTCAGTGATATTTACTCTCTGAGTTCCAGGAACGAATTGTGATTACGAATAGTCCTTTCGATGCTACTTGGCAGGTACAAATGTAAGGTGAGTCAGTTTTTATCTTACAGCTGAACAAATAGCTGAACCAGAAAAAAGTACTAAAGACATAGGCCCAAGTGCTCTGACAGTGTATGTAATTGCAGCTATTCTGGGTTTTACAGAATTCCACCTGTTTAAATGAGCTGTGTGTAGATGTGCTTGTCCAAGTAAAACCAAGTAAAACCATGGTCAAGAGCCTATCTGGTTTTCATTATAATTGCAGTTGGTAGCATTGCCAGCTCCTGATGCTGCCTGACATTTCCCAGCAATTCCAGTTGCTTTAAATTTTGCCAAATATTACCAGTTCTGGCTGGAATGTTACCAGTGCTGGCGATGTACCACTGTGATGAAATTGTTACCAAACCTGGGTGTCCCTTCCAAGGACGAAATTCAAGGCAAACACACTGCTTGGCCTTTGTTCAATACATGCATACACTTCTCCCCTCCAATTTTATTTCTGTTTGGTTTCTACCACGCAACTGTGGTGTTGCACTCTTTCCACTACAGAAATTTTGCAATTTAGTGGAAGGAGAAAAGGAGGGGATGTCCCACCGTTAAGACCATGGGCCTTGCTGCCCACTGAAGGGGATTAGGTATTGATCTGCTCCTTATCAATTTTCCTCACACTGGAAGGAGTCTGCCCCTTATCTTTCCAGTTGGACTGGATTCCCTCTCATTTAATCACTGGAGGGAAACCTAGACATGGCCAAGGGGTGGGACAAGAACATCCAGTCCTGGTTAGTTGAGGACTGTGCAGTAAGGCACATCTCAACAGGAGCAGGGTGTCAGGGCCCTTAGCAAAGTGTTCATCACCAGTGATTCACCAAGCTGTGTTAACTGACAGAAATTACAACATACCTGTTAAAAGATCCTTGTGATTGGTTCTGCTATTAGGCAGGAGCAATCCCTTAGTTTTGAAAAAGTGTTCTACAGTTCTTATGTGTTTTACTTAATTTTCAAAGGGAGAGGATAAAAATAGACAGCCTGCTAAAACAGATTTTATAATAAACTATTATTCTATAAAGTAATTGGAGAGATTATTAGAGACGATGATTACTTTGCGGTTCTATCTAGAGAAATTATCAAGGCCTGTCAGCCTGCTTGATGGGACTGCATTTATAGCCTTTTTTGGGAACCATTCAGTGTAATGGCTGTTTCCAGTCCAGAGGAAGGCAGGGAGACCTGTGACTTGTTGGCCACAAAAGTCTGACTACCTTTTGGACCAGACCACTGATGGTGTAAATTGACATAGCTCCAGTGATGAAAAGTTTCAGGAAGATTTGAAGCAGCGCCACTTCCTGTCCCTTCATCCCAGTGGGGCTGTGCTTGCATCCACTGAAGATGTGGAGATTTACTTTAAAACGTGCATGAAATATCATTTCCTGGTAATAGTTCCCTTTCACTTTGGGAATTTGAAAAAAAAGTTTCCAAAACCCTCAAAAGGGAAAAGAAAACAAGGGGTGAAGAAAAATTACTTAATTCAGTGATATTAGACATAGTGATAAAAGAAAACTTAAAAAGTGTTGGACTGGAATTTATAAATAGATAAATCAAAGACAAATCCATTGATTAAGGCATAGTTAAAAAAGTAATCTGAAATTTCCTGGAGACTTAATGAGTTTGGAGCCACTAACACTGCACCAAGCACAGGGAACACAGTCAGAATCAGAACTGACACAGAGCTCAAAATCATTTGAATTATCTCTTTCACTTACATTAGCTAGAAAAACAGTAAACAGTCAATGGCAAATAAGAAGTACAGTCAGGCAACATCAGTGGGGAGCAGCCAAGGCTGGGTCATACAGTACACTGAGAAGAGAGCTTGACCTTTGGAATTGAAATATAGACATTTTAAGCTCCAGTGGAATGTATCAAAATAGCCTTTTTCAACTTAAATGCATAAAAGGTCAAGGGGAGGTCATATTTGGCTTTGGGTTCATCAGCACAGAGCATATCCCAGCTCTTTCTTTATTCATTCTCATTTTTAAAAAAGGGGTTTCAAACCTCTCTGGCATGGCATAAATATTCATTCTCCAGGGCCAGATTTTCAGTTGGTGTAAAACAGGATAACCACATTGAAATAACAAACCTCTGCCAATTTATACCATCTCAGAATCTGGCCATCCTGTTCACATTCTTTTAAGATATAGAAATGGCAATTTTGAAACTTTTCCTGGAGCAAATGCTTCCAACAATAATGATGCATGTTGAAATTTGAGACTTTGACATTTAAATTGTCTGGGGTTTTCTTTGAAAGGCATGGCAGGAGGCATCCTCCAGAAGAGCCAAGGAGAGAGTGAATACAGCAACAATCTACTTTACTGCTTCTCTATGTGTTTGCCCTTCAATAGCAGATTTAAGGCTTTTTCAATATCCCCACAGTCCTCTTCAGATGGGAAAGAACTTTCCTGTTCCCTTATAAACTGCTTTGAAGACAAAAAAAACAAAAGGGCCACTCACAAATGGCAGTGGCACACGAGCACAGCCAGGAGAGAGCCAGTAGATGCAGCAGGACTGTGCATCCATAGCAGGGCACCATCCTCATTCTCTAGCAGTCCAATTAATCACCCAGAAACTGGATGAATGTGAGCGATCATCCAAAGTCAAATGAGTGGCCATCTTAAAGAAACAAGCCTCCACAGTTACCTAATTTGAGTATCAGTCTCCTTTCTGAAGGAGGCCTTCCACATCCTACTCTCTTTTTGCACTAAGATATTTTCTAATATATTGGTAAAGAAAACTTGGCTCTCATTTTTAGGAGAGAGGATCCATTTGAAGAAATAAAATAATATCAAACTTCTGCAGCCCTGAATAACTATTTTTATCCAAAAATGGATCATAAATAGGAGTTTGTCTTTCTTTATTTGCATTTTGAAGAGCTCAGATGACACTATTCAACAATTTTCTGAGACTCTTGGGAAAAACATGGCCCACCCCAGGTGGCATTGGTTTTCCTGTGGCATTTCTTAGTCTTTATCCAATTCCACTTCTGTCCCTCAGCATGCAGGAGAATCAACACAAAACAGTCAATATTGCTCCATATTGAGAGTCAATTCCAAGGAAGAGAATCTCATTTTATATTTTATTTGTCTGTAATATGCTTATCCTTAAATGAACATTTTAGACACAGATTCCAAATTATGCATTCATTGGAAAGATTAACTCTGATTAACAAATTCATGCTAAACAACTGTGTTTAATTGGATTTTTGTAAGTAGCTAAATGTGAATGCTTCTCAGTTCTTCTATGTGGAAAACAAAACAAAAACTAATTTTAAAATATTTAATGAGGAACAATCTCTGTGTTGCTGACCTATCTTCACTGGTTATGAACCTTCCTCCCTGCATTCCCCTGCATGCAAAGTTCCCCTAATCTAGTCCTAATAATGGTTAAAGTTATCTGTCTAATCAAACTAATTAGCACTGGTGAACAGAGACATAATCATAATAGAAAGCAAATGCCAGTTTTACAAAATGAAAACGCCATATGTGCAGTAATTAGTGAACCACACGCACTTTTTATAAATCATATTTATTAGTTCGTAAACAAATCAGGTCCTAAATGAAGTGAACGTTACCCTTACCAAACACCAATGAATAAACAGATACAATGACTGGCCCTGCTGGGTGTGCTGTACATGGGGTTGGGGAGGGCACTCCCCTCCTCTCAGAGTTCCCTTGGAGGTGTTCATGGCTGCTTACAGAGGACTCTGTCCCCTTCTTTAAGTCACAGCAGGGGTGTATGAGCTGACCTAGGGAAGCTGCATTTTGGTCATATGGGCTGTTCTTGACTGGAGACCAGATGGTAATAAATTAGGATATTCAGGCTACATCCCTGATGAAAAATGTAGCACTAATAAGTACTCTAATAATGTTCTACGGCAGACCAGGTTTCACCAGAAACTTAATGTGGATTTTGTCACCTTGCATAAATGATATAATGGCAACACCCAGCCAGCAGAGACACACTTTCAGCTGCCTTCAGACTCAACATACAAAGGGCACCCTCACACCTCAGACAAAGAGCTTAAATACAAAGGACTGGAGAGACACACAGCCCAGACACACAGTGTTGGAAGCTCAGCCTGAGCAATCTGACTCAATACCCACAGGAAAACTTACTTAAAATTAAGAAGGTTTGCAATAAATACCACATATCATTATGTATCCCATCATAATTATCACGGCTTTCCCACGGGGAATATTGGCAGCAGAAAAAATTACAAACAGAGGTATTTTGGAGGTACAAAATCTACTTCATTCCTCTAACTGTAAAATAGTCTAATGGTTGAGACCTCTTCTTTACATTAAGTGCTCTTCAGTTTAATAGATCCTGGCTATTTCCAAATTTTGGGAAGAAGCCAACTTTCCTTTCTATAATTTGGTCGAAAACACTGCAGAACCTGGTCTTTTGGGTTCTTAAGCCATTTTGCTCTTGACAAAACGAAGNGCTTCTGCAGATCAAATCAGATCACGAATTTTCCTACGTCTGCAGATAGCCAGGTTTGAGTCTGAGGCTTAGTTGCATCCTCCTTTCAAAGGTGATCCTATAATATGGTGAAGCAACGTTCAGGAATGGGCTGTGCACATTCTGCTCTGAGGTCATGGCACAATATGTTCTCAAATCCTCACCTTTTGAGGTGAGAACACAGCGGGAACTTGGGAAGCAGAAGTACAAACTAAGTTTTCTGTCAGTGGCAAGCCATCCTATTCCCTTTGGTGCTCATTCTGAAAACATTAATTAGAGTGGGTATTTAATGTGACTCTCCTGTAGTTTGTACACGAAGAGCTCAAACTAATCTCACCCCGCCCCAGCAATTCCAATGTACTCTGTTACAATGTCTGAAACATTAACAGTGAATTAATTATAATTGTGCAGTGGCGCCTGGCCACTTTGCTTTCTGTCTAGTTTATCTTTATTTCAGACTAAAGAAAACAACAATGAAAGAACAAACACACAATAAAATCTGTGCAGGAGATAGAAAGCAGAGTATCCCTGTCTTGGTTCCCCTCTTGGCCATACCCCCCCTCTGGGCAGGAATCATGCCTTTTACATTTAAAAGTGCAATGCAGAGACAGCAGACCCAAAGCTGCAAGCATGCTGTGCATTTAAATTTGATCCCTTTTTTGTTTGTTTATTTTCCTCTACTTCTCTGGATTGGACAGGAAGTTCAAGCATTGCAATAAAGAAACAAAGGCCATTTTCACTGTATATTTGGCCTGGCCAAGAATAAGAGGTAATACCAATATTGTGAAAAAGCCTGAGCAGGAAGGGTTTTTGCACACAGCAGCTGAAATGAACCCATGCAATCATCTGAATAGCTCTGGATTTTTCAAAACACAGTCTCACAAACCACACGTGGTCCAAAATAGTCACCCAAGTGACCCACATGACCCAACAGTCACCCAATCATGGTCACCCAAGATTCTACAAAAGAAACATCAAATTGCCTTTAAAATGATTATATTTTGAAATAATAGTAACACAACAGTTTTCTCCCTTTAGTTTCTGTCTCCTGAGTTCCTTAGGCACTTTTATTTATTCACATTTTCAAGCAAAGGCTTTCATGAAATCTCTAGTTTCCAAGACCTGGAGTTCTAGAACCTCTCCCCAAACTCCATTACAGTCCTGGGATAAAAATTCCGAAAGGTTCACAGCTGCAAAGTGCATGCACACCTCCCAGCTCAGGTTGATTCTAATGGCTGGCAGAAAATCCATATGAGACAGCCTGAAAGGCCTCACATATATTAGCAAGGGGAGGAAATTTTACACTCTGATACCATCAGGACCGAAGGATAATCCTAGCTCTGTGGGAAGAGCTCACTTTAAAAAAAACCACATTTTTCTCCCTCAGATAGGATGAGTTGAGTCTATGTGTCATGGAGCAGAGAACTAACAGAAGGGAAAGGGAGGAAATACCTATGACATGCCAGGGAAAAGGAGGTGTGGGGAACCTCTGAAGGAAGCAGAAACAAAGTCATTCACACAAATACCTGTGAGCTCCAGCCTGTCAACCCCCTCCACAGCACTCAAATGCTATCAGCCCTCTATTATACTGCTTCAGGAAGGCAATTTTGGCCTCATCACTGTGCAGAAGGCCTAAAGCAACTTGAACACCCACTAGAAGTGCAATATCATAAAATATGACAGGACACCCAGCTAGTACTGTGACGGTTCAGCAGGACCAGTCCTGTTCCTGATGAAATCCCATGGGGGTTTTCTGGTGAGTAAAGGGAGCTGGCACAGGGGAGATACCTGACTCTGCAACAGCCTGATGAGTGACCACAAGAGGCACTGGAAAGACTCATGTAAATTTAAATAGACATTAACTCTTGGATTAACTAAATGGGGTTCATGGCTGCTTTGCATTAAAGCTGGTAGATATCAGTGATCTGACCCCAGCGTTGTAAACAGCAAGACAGAGCTTTAATTTGCTTATTCTTTGAAGACTGGCCTTTTGGCATTCTAATAAAGCAGAAGACTAATCTACACAGGATAAACTACAGTATGTTTTAAGTAATTACACTCCATGGTTAAACAGTCCTTACTCTAGGAGGACAAAGACCAAAAAGAGTAGTTCATGCTAAATATTTCTCTTAAGTGATGTTGTTTTCCCCTCCTAATTTGGTTTTCTTACAAACAAACTTCGCCTTCACAATTATTCCCTTGATTACTGTAAGAGTGCCAACATAATTTAGTATTTGGGGCTGGTACACAGAGCCTGGCAAAAACCTGACTCAAGCAAATTTTGCTGCAGATTGGAGATTCGGCTTACTGCACAGAAAGCAGTTTTCTATATGAAAACTATTAAACTATATGAAGAGTAATTAAAAGCATCAATTAAGGATGTGAAATACAAATAATTTTATATTAGCCAGAAAACTTATTCTGACACACTAAAATGGGTGCTTTAAAGAAACTGCAATGTGGGCTGCCACTTATTCAGAGCTCTAAATACTGCCAAGTTGTGTCTAAATGTATCATTTGATGCAGTATTTATAGGAAAATAATTTATTCTTACAATTTAAATTAGCGTAATACACTGTCACTATGTTCATTTGTATGGAGATACCCAAAAGTGCCACTGCTATGCTGGCAGTTATTTTTAATTCTGCAAACAACCTTGTCTTTCTATGCATGGAAAGACACAACCTGACATTTTCTATTCTCCAGCTTTCCCATGCCAGAAAAAAAAGGGCAACAGTGCTGCGAGTTGCCCCCATGCTTTGTCATATTTTCCTGAAATAATTCATTTTTACTATAAAATAGTAACCACAACTATATTTAACAGCTCTGTGGCAGAAATGTCTTGGTTGATATACCGTTTTTCAGCTTTTTCCTATGAAAAGTCACTGGGGAAGGTTGGATTCCTTCCTTTCAGCAGAGCTCTATTCAAAGAACATCAGAGGCACTTTGCACTGGTCTTTGGCAGAATGCAGCAAAGCAGTTACCCATCATCTGGCATGCAACTGTTTAAGAAGGTTATAAATGAGATTTTTATGGAAAACAAGAGTTAGAACAAATTTCGGTTAAGCTAACCTATTAGTTATTGCTATTCTCTAAAATCTGGTTCTGCGTGTCAAGATGTTACCCACTCGTATTGCTGGCACCAACACAATCCTAGGGAGAAAGATGCACAAAAGAAAATTATGGATCACTTCATTCCAAAACAAGAATAACCTCTCTTAGCATGTGTGTACAGCATTGGGAGACAAAGAGCTGCTGGTGGAAAGAGCTGGACACCAGTTGTGTTCTGGCACTCACCCTTTGCTAAGGTTCTACTGAACAAAATAAGCTGTCTTTAGCTTTTCTTTGAAAAGAATAAACCTCACTAAAACAAAGAATTCATGAAAACAAAGAATTCTTTATGGCAATGAAGCAGAACACATCTGGGTTTAGTTTTGTCGTTGTTCGCTTTGTTTTTGTTTTGTTTTGGTTTTTGTTGTTTTTTTCATTCGGTGACACCCTCCATCTGTACCAAAAGACAAAATAGCAATGGCCTGATACACGCATCAAAAAAAGGAAGATTACAATACCAAAAAAATGGGAAAAAATGGTTACATTAAAGGATTGGTCCAGCAACATATGGCACCACATCCTTGGAACAATTTAAGGATTTGTGATCAACCCATGCAGAAAAGCTTTCCATAAAGTTCTCAACAGTCGGTGTGTCTCAAGGTAAGATTTTTGGGGTTTTGTGAACTAAGAAATTACTCAAGAAGGAATATACACAAAGTACTCCCTCATGAAGATGAGGAAGAACAAATGCTGTGCACCTCCCCTATGGGTGTTTAATAACAGAGAAGGAAGGAAAGAAAAGGAAGTAGTAGCATCTCTGCTTTTTAAGATAAATGCACAATTTTTCAAGTGCAAGGTTACACACAGACCTGTGGTCCAGTCTGCAGTTTCAGATGAATTACAGCAAACTCATGGTGACAAGCTTTTTGGAGAGTTTCAGTTCAAAGGTACCAGAACCTGCTTCTTTACAGCTCACTTTCCCTCTGCACCCACAGGTACTCTGGTGGGCACCCGCTTATTCCTCATTTTTACTACATGAACGTGCTTGCTTTGAAAAGCCTTTCTCTCACGTGCTGAGTTTAACCCTTTGCAACACCTGCTGTTGCTGTGTACCAAGATGTTGCTGTAAGAAAACTGAGCTATAAAAAGGATAAAATCCCTTTGTCAGCTCATCGAAGGAACAATCCAAATTGTGAACCCAAGCCCTAATCTACCTTTACTCAAATCATGGCAGCAGCAGGCAAAGTCCTTATCTACTTTTAATGCAAATCACAATCAATTGTATTAAAATATATTTTAGAAACACACATGCTGGATCACCTGAAGAATAGCAGTCCCAGCTCATCTGTATTTTTAAGTGAGATTTGATGGTACATCTTTCATCCAGAAAAGTAATATGTTAACCAAATCTGCCACCTAATCCCTAAGAGTCTCATTTTGATTGTACAAAAATAATTTAGGGAACCTAACAGTTTAAAACTGTCTTTTCTGGTGCCTAAGTGCTTCATTTTAATAGATATTAGCTGTTAAAGATACTCATTTTAACAATGACATTTACAGCTTTAACCAGTCTATCACTGAGCACAGTGCATCACTTAGCAGGATAGCACTGTTTAAAAAATAATCTACTTGCTTTAATGTATATTGGAGTGTATTAGTTGATGTTGAATTAGGTCATTTTAACCCTTCAGCATTTTTCAGGAGCAGGAATACATTTCAGACCCTTTTAGTTCAAAATTGCACTAAAAGATACTTCCACACAATCAAATTATTCACTTATGTCTCCCCTTCCATTTAAATTCCTTTCCATTAATTCCTTTCAATTAATTAAGCTGCACAACATCATTGCAAAGTGTTTAAGAGCTACCATTGCCCAGTTTGAAGTTGCAGGCCATATCCATTTGAGATGGATGGAATAACTCTCTCTGCTTTGAAGCAGGCCAAAGAGCTGGGCTTTTTCATATCACAGAGAAGACTCCCATCAATTTTTCAGGGACTGGGTCAAGACACAGATGACTGAAGCAAAGCCACACACTGCCACATGACATCATAAACCTTCTGAGAGATCACAGATGTACAGATTCCTGCGTATCTGTAACCACAGCCCTGCCCTCCTTTTGAAACAAAATCATGGGACAGCGGATGATGAGGAAAATGCCAACAGGCTGTATAAACATGCAGTGGAAATCTAAGAAGCTGATTCCCCTTTTGTTGCTAAAGGCAGAAGAACTGCCATGTTAGATCAAACAGCAAATCCAATTAACACAGTATCCTCCCTCTCATGGTGGCCAGCTCTTAGGAAATGATACCAGAATTATGTTATGCCATCTCAATTTCTTAAAACCAAAAATTCAAACAGCTTTCTGAGCCAGACCTTAAATCCAGGTCAAGTATTTTTAAACAAACCTGCAGCCTGTTCCGGCCCACCTCCATTCCTGCTCAAACTGGAGGGTCAGGATATGAAATGAAGGAATGGGTTCCTGAGTGAGACAGAGTCTTGGCCCTACATGGAAGGAAGTACTTACAGGAGGTCATCTCCTGACTCTACAGCATCCACAGGGATAGTCCCTGTGTCTCCAGGAGCAACTGATGGAAGGTCTGGCACTCCTGTGCAAGGCTCAGCCTCTCCATTTCCCACTGAATTCTTGCAGGCAGTGGAGCTGCTGCCATCCCCAGGGGCAGGCTTCCAGCCCCATGGGACACTCTGAGACAGCCCGAGGAGGCCGGGAGGTTGTTCCTGCACCAAAGCCCAAAGCCCTCCCCACACTGAGGTCTTGAGCTGCTGGCTGGAGGCATCTGCCATGATTTCCAAGCAGTGGAGCTCCCCACAATTTGCAGGCCCCGTGGGGCCGCCATTTGGCAATAATGTGTCCATCCATCCCCCGTGTGTGGAGCAGGGAGCAGCGGGATGCAGGGCTCGCCTCCTTTTGAGATGGGTGAGCAAAACTGCCCCCAAGCACGGCCACACCACTAATTCATGCGGTGGAATAAATATTTTCTCCTCTGTTTTCTCTCTTTGCTTAATAATTCGGAAAATTCTCCTGGCTTTCCCAGCTGCTGCTGAGCAATAACTAGCTATTTTTAGAGAGCTAATCACTGCGACTCCACAATATTTCTTCTGAGTAGTAAGAACTCATTTGCCCTTGCTTAATCTAAGGCTGATTGCTGTGTAGGTATTGTCAGGGCTCCCATTTTCCAGTGAGCATTACTTTGACTATATTGCCATTGAACTTCTCTGCCATTTTAGTTTTCCAGTAATGGGAATGTCCCAGACATTAGGTAAGGTTCTTCCACAGCTTCTTGTGGCTATTTTATATTTGACCCTCTTGCTATATAGTCACGTTCTATAGATTTTAATGGCTGTGATGTTCAGATTTCACTGCGTTGCTTGGGGCTTGGGATAAAGATGCTCTCTGGATGGGGGACATTCTGTGCCTATGTAAAGTTTGACAAAGGTGCCCAAAATTTTTTAATATCACACATCATGTCTAAACAACCTAATGAGGAACACAGCATAATCAGTGGTTTAAATACAGGTGTCATAAAACTATTAGATGAATAGTTAAAACCAGACTTCTATCATTCTGTCCAGCACATTGCATTTCTTCAGAGGTTATCACACCTTTGCAGAACAACAGACCACAGAGTTATTATTCCTTAGTAACTAGAGGTCAATAAAGCCATTTTTCATATAAGGAATTAAAAAGAGATTAAAAAAAGATCTTCTTATCCTGAAAATTATGTTACACTACGTACAAAATTCGGGTTTGTCTCATGGGTACAACATCGTGTGAAAAGATACTTTATCAGGCCCAGTTCAGAAAGAATGTCCTGTTACAAGAGCACATGCTTCCTTTTATCATTTGGTTTAATCATCTCTGTTTTCTTGAAAAACAATAGATTAAAGTGTCTGATGTAGTCTCCTGAATTAGAAGGTCTAATGCTAAGTTCAATTTATTTGGTCCAGGGCTACCTGAAAGAAGATGCATCTGCATACAGCAGATTACAGCTTGAGCATCTGCAGAGTAAAATGCTAGCCAGCTGAAGGGATACAACTAAGACAAAAAGAACTTGGGGATACTTTTTCTTTCGGTATGCCATGCAAAACTAAATAGGAAATGGGTTTAGATTTCCACCAGAAAGCTGAGTACAGCACCAGCTAACACAACCATTAGTATTCACAAGATTTTAACAAGCTTAGGGCTCTCTGCAAGAAAGCTGGACAGCCATGGTTGGGGCTGGATAAAAGAGATAGGCAGTGTTCTGCTATGGAATGCTGAAGAGTTTCTCGTAGGAACTACAGTTCTCTTTGTGAACAGGAATAAATCACCTGAATGGATCATGAAGGACAACTACAAAGCTATGGACAAAAGAATATGCCAACAACTGGAAAATTAAAACATTCTATACAATGTAGTATCATAAAGTTCTGTCTTTGTGAAAATATCATGTATGAAGTTCTGATGAATAGATACAGAATTTATTGGGTAAATAAAGCTGGGTGTTAATTGTAACAAGTTTGTACTATCAAAAACAGCATGTGCAAAAGAATGTCAGGGACTTCACTCCAGGTTTATTGACCATTGACAAATTGACAGCTTTTGGGTTAATAACACTGTGCAGGCTTGCTTTAGATACAGGGTGTGGTGCTGGGTTGTTGTCCTAAGGGGACCTATGCTCTGAATGTCCCTGTACTTCATCAGGGCAAGGTGTTAAAAACAAAACACATCCAAGACTGACATCTCAGAGGGTTTCTGAAGTGTCTGCATTCAGGCCACGCAATTTCCACCCGTGTGTGAGAGGGAATGTCCAGGGTGCAGGGTTGACAAATGACACCCTCTTGACAGCCGGTAACACGTCACAGAACAGAAGGTTAATATGAGACTGTGCAACTTCTGCTTTTGTTTTCCATCTGGGTTTTTGCAAGAGAAAGAAAACCAAAAGAGCTGACAACTGGATGTTGTTGACAAGGGATGTCCATATATCTCTACTAATGGGGACAGGCCATTTCATCCATCTAGGCAGCAAGCTCGAAATCTCAACCTTACTGACAGCGATCTGGGGTCAGTCCCTCTGCTGTGTTTCTTCTCAGCCCTTGCCTACTTAGGTAACAAGACATTAACACAGAAATTCCTCAAACTGATTATTTGTTTGATGAACAGCATGAACAAAAGCAATCTGGGTGATTCTCCCCCAAAAATCAACTAATGACTTAGTGACTTCCTTTCATGGGGGTTTCTTGCACAGGAAGCAAGAGCCACTTGGATCACTCAGCTATAGGAATGTATCTCACTCTTGCTTGGACAACTTTCTACCAAAACCACACCAAAGCTCTTTTCTTTTGCTTTATCTGACAGTGGGATCAGGACTGCCTCCCAAGACAGTCCTTCATCTGAGAAACCTTTTGGTTCTGGGATCTTGTAACAGGCTTTCCACGAGCAGAAGCCAGGTCTGTGTGAATCCGCAGCTCAGATTTCCAAATTCCTCAACATTAGCACACACAGCCCTGTTGATTTGTGTCCCTCCAGTTATGACACCAAGGTTGCTAATGTGCTCATTCCTGTAGAACTCATACCCTATTAGCCAAGAGAACAGATGTGCTGCTCCTAAAATTTGCATTCCCCATTTCCACCTGTGAGAATAATGCCATCAGCTCGCCCATTACTCGTGGAGATTTGAGCTTGAACTCCAGACCCAAATCTTTTTACAAGAGATACATTTAACCAATCAGTAGTGCACTCTGCAAAAATGCAGCTAAACTGGAGTTGAAGAAAACATCTGTCTCTGATGCGCGCCATTGTGATGCTTTATGTCAGTTTGTGTCTGTCAAGCTTGCAGTTTAACTCTGTTTCGGGTGGTTTTTTTACATGCATCAAAAGGTTTGTCATTTTTCTGTGATTTAGGTAAAGGTAGGTTAGGTAATAAAATTCTGTGGGCTGGCAAGCACTGAAGCAAACCTCAGCTTTTAGCTTTATGTTCCCAGATGCCTACATTTCCAGTGGGTAGTCTGTCATATGTCTAAAGAAAATGAATGCTAATGAAATAGAAAGTGGTGAAAAGCTGCTATAATGGTAGAAAGTTTCTCAGCTAATAGAACAGGTTCTGATAGAGGTAATTGATAAAGGTTTCCCAGAGCTCTAAAAAATAATTACTTAAATATTTGTATGAGCAAAGAGTGGAGAACTGAGGGTGGAAAGGGTGCATCCATTTGCAAGTCTGCTGTAGAAGGGATCTTCTGGAGGCACACTCTCACTGCCCTGTGAGTTCCAGGAGAAAACTCTTCCTCTATTCCCTAGCTCAGAAACCAGCTTGCTGCTGTGACACGCTTCTGTATTACGTTAGGGACAGAGTAATGGATTTTGAACTCTGTCTCTTCAATGGAAATCCTTCTTTTCCCTCAGCTGGAAGGCAAAAGTATTATGTCTGCTTCAGCCCAGAACTGTCATCACATAGGAACTGACCCCAGACTTCTCAGAAAATTCACAGATTCCATCAGCCTTTTTTCTTAAAATGTCACATTCTTCCACTCTTAAACATTTCACTAAATGGAGGAGCCACAGGGGGCAATACGTTGACTTTGGCAAAGCCAGGACAGGATTAAAGCCCTAGAGCCCATTCAAATCAACAAAACTGTTTCCATTACAGTAAGGGGATGGCAATGGGGAGGGAAAATTGCAACTATTTTGCCAACGCTTTTCCTATTTTTTTTTTTAATTGAAAACTTGAAAATCTGACACACACATGAGCATATGGTTAAAAGAGAGTCAACTTTCCAATCAACCCTGCAGGTCTCCAGAGGTCTGCCACCTTCAGCCAGTAGTTTTTGGAGGATGATGTCTCATTAGTGGATCAAATCCAGGCTTGAACTTGAATCCAGCTGGCACACACAAGGCCCTCAAGCTGACAAGCTGTTCCTTGGAGCGTTAGCAGTTCTTTCCTCTCCTGCCCTAGCTTTAAAGCCAACCATTGGCAGTATGGTGGACTGTTTCACTATGGTATTGCACAATGATGCTATAACACCCACGTTTCTGAATGGAAGTGCATGGAGCTCCAGGGAATTCTGCATCAAAACTCAGCCTGAGCAGTTATTGATAAGCATTTTCCCCAGTGAGTAAGGTCCCCTTATCCTTTGGGAGCAGGGACCTCAGATGTGCTGCCCTATCCTCCCCCATCTCACTTGGGGGCCTGGCTGAATCCCTCTCCCTTCTCCTGCAAATGCCAGCTCTGACTCTTTTCTCAGCTCCTTGACCAGTTTCATTCTGAAAAGCCACTGTGATCTGGTGCCAAAGTTCACATGCAGATACTGCCCCAGGCAGATAATAGCTGTAAACCCTCCTCCCCTCTCACACCCTGCTCAAGTGCTCTTTTATGACTAGGCAGATCTTATCACATCATCACAGAATAAAGTGAGTTGGAAGGGACTCACAAGGATGATGGAGTGCAGCTCCTGGCCCTGCACAGGACATCCCCAGCAGTCACACCCTGTGCCTGAGAGCATTTCCAAGCACTTTTTTGAGCTGTCAGGCTGTGCTGTGACCACCGCCCTGGGGAGCTGTTCCAGTGCCCAACCACCCTCTGGGTGAGAAACCTTTATGTTCAGGAGACAGACTGGTCCTACTTCATTGCTTGTGAAGCTCCACACCACTCACTACCTTCAGTGAAGAATAAAATGGACTGAAGAAAAAGAAAAATCTATTTTTTCCACATATTTGTTTTACAAACCACAAAAGTCCTTGCTTTTAAGTACAACAATATATAAATTGTGATGGCCTGTCCTCGAGGTGCCACACTGTGTGTGTGTCAATCACAAAGAAGTGCTGATTCTAACTGAGAGTCACCCCTTCAATGCTTGCAGGGTTTCTTGCCTTAAAATGACAGCACTTCCTGCGCTCTGATAACTAAAATGCTGGATTAGAACTGAGATTCAGTTTCTGGTGATAATTGTCCAGTGCCAACTGCCTTCTAGGTCAGCATCTGCCTTCACACTCAAAAAGCAATTCACACAAACACTGTCTTGCTCAATGGTAGTGAGGAAGCATTTCATGAACTTTGAAAGTAAAGACAAGAGCTTCAGGGTTTCAGTCTGGGTTCAAAATTTATGATGTTTTCTGTGCATCACAGTGCAAGGGTGTGTAAGCCAGTCTTAATGGAAAAGCTTTGGTGGCATTCTAGTTAGCTTTGATTTAAAGCTTAATTTAGGCCCTGAAAAGGGTTAGTGCATCTTTACAGCCATCTTGTAATTCTCCAAGAGTCCTGCCACGAAGTTAGCCAAGCCCACATTTCAACACGGCAGGGTCACTTTCAGATCAAAGAGGTACTCAGACAACTACCAAAACCCACTGAGAAAAGTCTTACACCTTGTCCAAAAAGCTACCCAAAAAGGAGGTAGGTCGTTCATGTTACTATTCAAGTGCGTTCAAGGGAGGTGTAATGAAATAACATATGTCGTATATACGTACATATATATAGTCAGTCATGATGTTAAATGAAAACCAAAATTCTAGGTTGGAAGTGGATCTAACTAAATATTTAAAACTCAATATTAGAGCTGAGAGAATAATTGGCAGCAAATAATTCACACATGAATTTAGCTTCTTTTTCAGCTTGTGGAGTGTCTGCATACAGATTGCCATTTCCTCAGATTTGATCATTACTTTAAATGAGTCTCAGTTTTATAGTGTAATTCTTTCCCTGTGTAGGTCGATGGAGAGGAGTCTCCAGTGCATTCCTGACACTTTGCATCTGAAGCCTGATCTGCAGATGTATTGCTCTGACCCACAGTTTGATGTGCGTGTCCTGTTTGAAAATCTGAGCGTGCCGGTGCAGCACGTCATTTTTACCGGCAGCGGTGGGGGTGAAAGCTGACCACTAAAGTACCAGGAAAAAGCAAACAATAAGCAGAAAGTATGGCAGAAAGGTGCTCACTTTTAAATATTAGCAAACCCTCAACACGGACAGAATGGGCTGAAGAGGGCTTTTTGCCTCTCCTTAGTATAAGCACCTCCAACAATAGCTCTTAGCTCAAAGTAGAAGATACAATTTACTGGAATCAATACCAAACCCCAAGTATTCCTGCAGCTGGGATGGAAGAAGCCCATACACCAGCGCAGGCTGGGGAACAAAGGGATAGAAATGAACAAACTTTTCATAAAAATTAGTTGAAGGCCAAGAGGACAGCCTGCAGAGAGGAGTGAGCCGTGTCCCTTGCAGCCAATAAAGCTGGTGGCCCACAGGGCTGCACTTGCAGTCAGCTCTGCACTGGCCTGTGTCTGCAGGGATGCAGCCAGCAGGACCAGGGAGGTGATGATTCCCCTCTCAGTCCGCATTGCCAAGGCTGTACCTGAAGTCTGATGTCCAGTCCTGGGCTCCAGTGCTCTGAAAATAAAGATCCTGACTTATTGGGGCAAGTAGAGGCCACCAGTATGAGGAGAGCTGGGAAAACGTAAAGCGAGGAGCACCTGAAGAAATTGGGTTTGCTCGCTTCAAGGAATTGAGAAAGTGAAACAGAGATGTTACTTCTCTACAGCAACCTAAGGAGTTGCACGAAAAAATGGATTCAGGCTCTCCTCGGAACTGCACAGCTGTGACACAAGGGGCTACAGACATGAGCTACGGCTTGGGGAAACTCCACCGGCTGTTCGGAAAAGCTTTGTCACCGTCAAGGTGGAAACCACAGGAGCAGGGGGTGCAGAGGCACTGTGGAGTGTCTGTCCTTGGAGACTGAAAACCCCACTGGACACGGCTGTGAGGAACCTGCTCTCACCAGACGTGCTCCACATAGGAGGGGAGGCTGTTGGACCTCTGGAGGACCCTGCCTACCTATGCACTTCTGTGATTCCCTGATACTCCAATAAATATTTTTCCAGTCCTTGGAGCAAGTCCAAAATATTTTTACACTCCCAATCTGTATTTCTGTAAGATTTTTGCAGCGATTTCTGCCTGTGAAGAGATTTGGAATATTAAAATCCACCCCTACAGAGATAGATTAGTGGCAAAATGAAGGCAACAAAACCAAAGGTGCAAAATTCCTTAATGGTCGGGCTCTCTGTGAGCATATCTGAGCTCAGCACGACTGACTTACGGTCACCCTGATTTACACCAGCAGAGAGCCCCGCATTGAATCTTAAGGCTGCATAAATGAATGTTTCACAGTTAACATAACCTCATATATAGTGCAGCTGATTTAAAGGCATCTAAAAAGCTCTGTCTTTCTCACTGTTGTACCATGGTAGGAACCTATGTGCACCTCCTGTGATCTCTGACTCACAATATTATTGTGCCTGACGCAGAATTATTAGGTATTGAAATAAACCTCTGCTTTTAACGACTAAAAGTCATGCAGGAGGATGCTGGATTTGAAAGCCAGCAGAAAAGCCCTAGGCAGTTCGAGAATTCAGATTCAAATTATTTAGTTATCTCTAGTCCTCTTAGATATCTATAAATATCTACACTCCACGGGGTGCTCATGCAATTTCTGATGGTTTACCAGACTGAAGCCACCTCCTCAACTGTAGGTTAGAGTTGTAACTCCTTGATATCGATGAAAAGGCAAGGGACTTAGTTATGAAGGTCATTTTTCAACTGAACAGTTAACTGGAGGGCACCACAGAATGAGTTTAGCTCTCTTTTGTCTCACAAATTTTGCAATCAAATAATATAAACTGGAACAAAGCCATTAAGGAGACCTCTTTTTCCCGGATGCTATGGAAAAAAATTAACTAACTTCATAAGGTAAAAAATTAGAACATTTTCATTAACACAAAATGTTCTTTTTAATTAGGATTTTGCAAGCTAAGTCTCCTAATGAATGAAGGAATGGAACTTCAAAATGATTTGAATTGCTTATTTTTTTTTCTTCTCACAGAGAAGAACAAATGTAACTTTTTGCAAAACACGTTCAGTTTCTAATTGGAGAATTTTTAATTAACTATTTCATGGCTGGGCTTTTCACCAACCTATAAAAATGCATTGCTATGAGAGAGATGACTGCTCTCCTGAATAATCCTCAAGAGCTCTGAGTGCTTTGAGAGCACAGTGCAAACCATGCTGAGACACATATGGTAGCAGAGCTACAGGCAACCTACTGCTACAGAAAATGGGTCCAAAACATCTCCAGGGCATATTTTTCCATTTTTAAGGACGCAGTTACAGGGCACAGAGACTAATGAATATAGGGACACACTTACTGGGGAGACCCATGTGAAAATGGATGCTGCTGTGGCATGGCTGCTCTGCCAGCACCAGTGCTGGGCCCACACTCTGGAAGGTGCCAAGAGAGGACAGAGAGCTTTCACAGGGATGTGGAGGAGTGCAGCAGCCACAGAGCCAACACACTCTGGCTGTGCCACAGCTCAGAGCCCTGCCTGGTGTCCCATGACCAGCAGTAACATGACAAACCAGGAGCAAACATGAAGCAGATTAGCCCAGTAGAACACTTCACACCTTGGCACAGCTGGTAGGAGCTGGCCAGAGCAGAGGAAGTGTGGAGGGTGCCATGGGAGTTGGTGTCCCCGTCTCCAACCACACAGCAGTGTCTCTGCCCGGGGGCCAGGCTGAGCAGACCGAGCCACAGGCGTGGCTCAGCACTGCACCAGCCCACCCTGCAGACACAGAGAGGTGCCCAGTGCCACCACCCACCAAGGTGAGGGCAGCACCTTCCCCAGCACTTCCAGCCCCAAAAATCTCTGCCCATGACACATCCAAACCCAGCAGGCTGATTCCCAAGGAAACAGGAGTCAGCAGACACTGATAGGAAACCTCACCCTGAAATGTCAACAGAAGAGCATAAGCTATGAGTTTTCAGGGAAAGAAAAGGAGTTGTCTAAAGCTGGCAGACTTAGCAGATCATGGTGCAATAGGGCTGAGGTGCTGCTTTTGACCTACTGGTCTGGCTCCTTTGCTGTAACAGCTTCAAAAACCTTTTACATGGGCTAATAGAACCACATTACTGCATGCTGTGCCAGAACAGTCTATAAAACCAATTGCCAGACAGCATCATTAATCAGAGAAGTGCACTTGATCCACAGAGATAGGAAGCTTGAGCAGATGGACTAAGACAGAACATGGTGATAGAAAAGACAGGTCAAAGCAAAGTTGTGGGAAAGAGCCTGAACATTTGCAGAACTACTAAAACCTGGGGCTTTTTTCTGAAAGAAAACATTACCAAGAACAATGTGCAATCAATTATAAATGTCATACATGGGTAGCTGCTTGCTACTGCTCACTGTTCACGGACTTCAGCCCGACTACACTCTTGTGTTTGTAAGACTGTGGTTTTTTCTATTCATTAAAATCTCAACAGCAACCCTTTAGCTCAAGATATGGAGAAACCTGGGGTTTGAAGACTAGGATGATACTTCCATTAATGCCCATCAAAACACAAATGAGGTCTCTTAATTCTATTTGTTCTTAGGTGAGAAATGAGCAGGTCTGTTTTCACTAAGCATGGAAACACACTTGTGTTCAGCAAAGAGATGTGAGTGTTGAGAAGGCAGCGACCCTTCCTAAATGAGTCATCCTGGGCTCAACATATGAGAGGGATGGAGAAGAAAACCAAAAGTATTTTAATAAACAGGATACTGGAAAGCAAAGGTAGAGTGCAGGCAAAGGTTAAGATAAAACAGAGGTTTTGGTCAGATGTCTTAATCTATTTACACAGCAGGAGGCTTCAACAAACTGCATTGCTAGATTAGAAAAAAATTAGCACGTTCTGAAAACACACATTGGCATTCAGAAACAGACAGCAAACACCACACACATCACTTGTACCAAGTACCCAGCACTAAAAGCAAAATCCAAGTGTTGTTTGATGTCATGGTGGCCGCACAATGAAATAGGACAGAATAGAATAGTTCCAGTGAGAAGGGACCTAAAATAATCCTCTGCTCCCACTGTCCCTTTATAGCACAGTAAGGTATGAAGTTGTGGGATGGGAAGGCACATACAGGGTCTGCCTGAAACAGAAAACACAGATGCCTTAAGATTGTGTAAAAAATACTGAATAAGCAAAATGCAGAAGATATTAAAGAATGTCAGAAGATGCTTTAACAGATCGGAATGAGTTAAGGGTATATTGCACATACTAGTATTCAAGTGAGAATACATGCACACATATAAGAGTTCATTAGACAATTAGAAAATATGTCAAACTTGGAAGATAGTCAGATCACATTCAGTGTTTGCATATACAATGTACTTAATTTAAGAGTTCAATCACTTAAATAAGTGACTGAAGATTCAGATCTGGAAGACAGTAATGCTGGGTGCAGTCCCAGAAAGAACAATCACTTTAGTTGCCTGCAGAGTAGAAGACTGTGCAAATCCTAAAGCTAGAATTAAATTTAGAAAAAATTATCTGCAGGTATTTTTCAAGGTTTTTTTTTTTTTTGGATACCCACTGTTTTACATGATCAGCTTGAGACTAGAAGCATGTGAGACACTATTTCATGTGAGGCACTGTGGATGTAATCATGTTACCCCAGATAAGACTCCTTTTTTTTCTATTTGTCTCATGCCATCCTTGGGCCAGGGAGAGATACACAAGACAGACTTGGGATAGGTTTTGCCCCATTCATTTTGCAACACAAAGTTATGTATTTATGAACAGCTGACCTAAGGTGAGGAGAATCAGCTTCACACATGCAGAACCTGGGAGCTCAGGGTTGCTGGAAAGGCAGATGTAGGAAACAAAGCACCAGTCTTACACTGTAGGTGCTCCTGGGTGTCAAGGGGTAATTCTCTTTTTTCCTTCTTTCATTCTGTCTTTTGTTTACTTTTGTGCATGTCCTGAAGGCTGGGTGCTTTTCAAAAAATACACACCCCTCTTCCCAGAGAGCACACAGCCCGTAGCACAGTGCAGCACAGTGCTGGCTGCAGAACCCTTTTTGTATTCCTTGTGCACTGGGCAGGGATTTTTTCATTTCATGCATCATCCATAACTTGCCGCAGCAATTCCAAAAATCTCTACCACGCTCACATGAATACGAATAATTTAAATTCACATTTTTGCTTTTGGAAATTTATCATCATAGAAGTCGGGCTCATAAAGCAACTGTATTTCTGGAATTTCTCACAGAATAATCAAGTGATGGCACTGCCCAACTAAACAGCCCCAACTCATTGGTATCATACAGCACTTTGAGACTCCATCTCACAAGGTCAGCAGCTGACAGAAATCTGTCACCAGCATTAGTCTTCACTCTAGTACTTTTTCTTTGATCCTTCTTTATTTAGACTAATTTAATAAGCAATTTAAAAAAAAGAGTACAGGTAGGTGCCTTTTCTCTGCCAATGGCCAGCAGCAAATGTTTTGGACACAAAATGTTGCTGTGGACATCTACTGAAGAGTTGGCCTTGAGCAGGTGTTGCTCCTTAGCCTCCGTTAGGATCCTCTGGGTTTTGGCCAAAGGACAAAATATTGCATTTCTTAAGCATAATTGCAAATACAGGTGTTTAATCCTCCCTGACACTAGAGAAATTATTGGCTTTCAGAAAAAGCAAAGTAAATTATAACTCTGCCATAAGCAATGAGTCCAAGAGTGTCTCAATTTTAATTTAATTGACCTTTGAGAACCAAGGATTTCTTACCATGGGACCATATCAAGGTCCCACACGTGTCCCTGACCCTACAGCTGCCTCACAGTACAGGGGTTGTGCAAGGAGAATTAGGCCTCAGTTTTCACTATAAAATATTTTTTGTGACTAGGAAGATTCCCTTTCTCATCACCTATTTCAACTGAGTGCTTCCACACCCAACAGTGCTACAGAAAAAAAAAAAAAGAGAGAAGCCACAAGAGAGAAGAAAGGAAGAAATGAATTACAATGCTTCTGCTGTACAGCTCACCCTTGGCAGAGGGCCTGCTTGGGATTCCAGCAGCGGGGCACACAAGCTCTCAAAAAGATGCTAAAGTCTGCCCAAACAGTTAAAACAATCTTGTAATGACACACAGAGTGTTTAAGACAACCAGCCTAAATTTTTCATTTAAGCAAAGTCTCCATTGGAAACAAGAGATGTACTTCTAAGATTTTCAGGAAGACAGGCAACATTTTTAGGACCTACCCAACTGAAAACTTAAATCAAGTTTGAACCCTGTTATTTCTTTCTTCAATTCTAGAATGAAAGAATCTGATGTTTTACCAGATTCCAGCCTGCTGATGGAAGTTGGGGGGTGTCCTTGGGTACAATTCCAGCTGCCACATGGTGTGCCCCAAAGGGGTTGGTCACAAAGGACACTGCAACTCCTGCCAGCCAGGCACCGAGGCTGCCTGCTGCCTCAAGGAGTTTTATCTAAAAATAGAAGCTGCTTAAGAAAAATGACCACCTCCTTAGAAGAACAGTCAGTTTCT
Organism: Horornis vulcanius; assembly: GCA_013401035.1. Taxonomy (NCBI): domain Eukaryota; kingdom Metazoa; phylum Chordata; class Aves; order Passeriformes; family Scotocercidae; genus Horornis; species Horornis vulcanius. The sequence goes on along the minus strand of VZUA01077582.1, from coordinate 13,461 downwards.
CTCTGAATCAATTTAAGCCCAGGCACATCAATGAGATAGAGCTTGACCTAAAGGGCCCCACAGAAATCAAGACCTAAGGTAAAGATGTGCCAGTAATATGGAAGAAGATAAGGAGGCTATGGGCCTGATCCAAAGGCCACTAGGTCAGTGGCAAGCTTTAATGTTGATGTAAATGGGCTTTGGAACAGGCCACGCCTGAGAAAGGAGTACTCCCTATTGTAAAAATAAGCAGCCATTAGATATGGACTGAAGTTACAGGAAATTCTTTGCAGACAAAACTTCCCTCCATTTTTCTCATCATCTCATCAAAGCATTGTGCCATTTGGCTCCATAAATGAGCAGGCACCAGGTTGCCACCCTATCCCAGCGAGCACCCAGGGTCAGAAGCACATGGGTACCGTTTGCCCAAGCTTTTTCTGGAGCAGGGAACATGGTTGGACACTGGTACAGCTGTGCTTTGCTGCCTCTTTAGGTGCTTCTTCAGCACAGCTGGGCATCCAGTCAGCAGCACTGCCCACCCCAATTGCTGCACACATTGAATTTGCATGAGCAACTGCACGAATCCATTCCCCACGCACAGGGAGCAGTGATGGCTCGAATAATGAGAGAGGAGCTAGGCAGTGGTAGAAAACACTAAACTTTCAGCCACCCCACCCCACAGCTGCTGCTTGCCAGTGGTTACAAAGTCATTTTTGACTCAGGTATAATCCTCAGTAAGTGGGGAGAGAATGCAAATATTTGGCAATAGACAAAAAATACACCCATAATTCTCACCCTCTCTGGCCCGTGCTGAATTTTCCTCACCAAAGCTGTTAAACTGATAAGGTTATTCACTGACAAGATATGAAAGAGCAAATGCTCTGTAATTGAATACCATATGCCTTGCCACAAATAAAAATAACACAGCTCTCTCAGAGATAAAATAAAGGATGTAGTAAGAGAGTACTGCTTAACTGTGCTAAAACAACGAGGAGAGAGGGAATATGCAACTCACCCTGCTGGCTGCAATATAATTGGCTCGTTAGGGAAAAGTGCACGGACACATGAAGGGAACGGGAGATCACAAAACACTGTGACCCACAGACCAGCGTGGACTTTGGGCACAGCTCACTGACAGTGCTGCTGAAATGAGGGGGTTGATGATGGGACAGACAGTACTGAGATCCCTGAAAATGGGAGCACGTAGCTGTATCCAGCTGGCCCCTCCTGACCTCCCTGTGCCAGCCAAGGGACGCTGTTCCTCTGTGACCCTGGCAGGAGCTGTGCTGTGCTCTCTGACTCAGGAGCTGCCAGTTTGCCTTGAAGTACTAGAGAGGCATTATATTGATTACTGCTTGGTATTTGCAGGTCTATGAAATGTCCAAGGAGACACAAGAAAGTTTAGAGACTTTTAATTTGCTGTACCAAAGCTTTTCTGATGGTCCCAGAAGATTACACATTTATGAACAAGGGCAGCAACTATAAAAGCTTATTGTTTGCACTCAGCCAAACTTCATGGATTTTTTAAGTATGACAAAAGAGAAAATGAGTTACACAGATTTTCAATAACTTGAACACCAATCTCTGCTGTCCAAAGGGAATTACTCCAGAGTTCTTTCTTTGTCTACCTTGGCCTGGCTTTAAGGGTTTATCCTTGTAAACGACATCAGTAGTTACAGTTAACAGGCCCAAATGAAGCTGTGGGGCTGAGATCCCTCTTGTCCTGATGTGCCAGGTGCTCCAGGGAGAAGACTAAAGATAGCAAGGGGAACTTTGTCAAGGCAGGCTCCGTGCAGAAGATAGGAGCAAGCACTGTGCACAGCCCTTCCCTTCGCTTCAATGACACATCAGGGGTACCAGGAGGATTCTCTCATCAGAGGGCAATGGCACGAAGTGAGATTAAGGCAGAAACCCATTTTGCTTTTATGTGTTCAGCTAAAGAACAAGGTCAAAGACATAAGGTATTAAAACTTTTAATTAAGTGACAGCGGAATTATTTGCTTGCTCCTGGATTACGTAGATGCAATACAGCCTGAAAGCTGCTGTTTGACATTTGCCTTGATTTCTGCTCCTCTTTGATGGGGTTACACAGTAAATTGCTTTCAGGTACAGACTTGCCATAGCTACTGAGAGGTATGATGCTCCTAAAATCTTCCCCACTTTCTGTTTTACTGAAATGGCACAAAGGCACCTAAGCCACAAAAAAAGGAAAGCATTACTGCAAAACAAATTAATGTGGCTACAGAAAAGAAAGTTGCAAACTGGGGAGAGGGATAAGGCAAGTACAGATATTTTCTTTGAAAACAATGGGTCACAGAAGGATCCTGAACAGTCCCTCTGCAATGGACCACAAGAAGAATCTTTTTTGGCAATACTGATACAGCCACAAGCCCATCAGGTAGCTCTGAATTGGTTAGATTGGTCCATGGCATGCAGCCCTAGGAGCATCCAGCATTCAAATGTATGTGGTGGAGCAGAAGCAGACCCCATACTCAGGAAACAGAGCATAAAATGCATGGCCATGGTAAGAATCAAACTAAGATGTGATTTAAAAAGAAAAGAAAATTGGAGTAGTGCTTTGCTTGCTGAGCTCTTTATTTTTATTTGTTTCTATGCTCCTGTAAGTAAAATCAACAACTTCTTTTTCCCCAATAAACTGAAATTTTGCAGACCATTAATCCATAATACAGACAAAAGGCTTCTGGTGCATGTGAAACAAAATGAAAAATGGTCAGTCTGGTTCTTCCAGGAAAAACTGATACTTCACATGAGCAGTAAAGATCTTCCAACAAGCAGCAGCACACACGTTTCAGCGCAGACCCACAGCGAGTAGAGGGTAATGGCTGTGAATATCATTTATGCGCACTTAACTACCATTTAGTTAATGTTTATGCAGCATTTTGAAAACGTGAAGTGCTGTAAAGATGCCAAATGTTATTATTATTAATAATCCAAGTGATAAATATGACTCCAAATTCTCTACTTTTTCCTTGTCCTTCATGTCAAAGGGGTGTTTGTACATATAATAAGCACAGCAATTCAGCAAGACACTCACAGTGTTTGTGTTACTCAGAGTTGATGAGTTTTACAAATGAGGGAATAAAGGACCAACTGGTTTCTCCCCAAATTTACTGAGTGTTACACACACACCCTCCCTCAAATTAAGATGGAAGATTATGCTAAAATCCTGCTTTTAAAAATACTGGGTCAGAGCTTTGCTGTAGCATTTAAAAGCCTATTTGGAAAGGGAAAGAGGTCAAAATGTTTTAATAAAATGTGTTTTCCTTTCAATGAAGGTAAAAGAGGGCACAGGAAAGGACTTAAAGCCAACAATATGTGGGTATGTGCTGTCTGCCAGGGTCCCACTGCACCTCCCACCACAGCAGGATGGACCACTGCTGGCTGTCCAGATTTAGAGCACCCAAGCCCCCTGATCTGTGTCCCCTCACAGCTTCACTTTGGCCCTCAGAGGAGGCCACCACCCACAGAGCCCAGTGTCACAGAAACAATTATACCCTCAGTGGTTTTCCCATCTCCCTAAACCACTTCTCTTTTATTTGCACCTGCAGCACCATGACAAAATGTCAGCCAGGAGCCACTCCAAAAGCCACGGAGTTTCCAAGACACAGGTCCACCAAGAGTGCTTGCACCACAGTGGATTGCTCTTATTGCACTAGACCTCAGCAGGGAAAATAATCCGTGAGCCAGGGCCTTTGGTCTCTCCTTTTATCCTCAGAAATGAGCCTACTGGTGCTCTCAGAGAAGTGGCTGTTATTTCAAGGAGGTGATCAGTTTGTGAGGAAGTGATAAGGGAATTTTTGTTCCATATGTTTTTTTCAGGTTTGGAACAGCCTTTTGTGATTGCAACAGCTTCACCACTGAGCCTAAACATGAAGTTACTTCTCTGAGCGAACCATCTACCGTTCCCCTTATCGAAAAGCCAAAAGGACAAGACAGATTTCTAAAAGAAAGTCTTTTAAATATCTTCATTCACTTCAACAAACTGTATTTTCATGAGTTCAGCTCCCATTCCAGTGTTCTGTTACATTGGTTGGATGCTGAACTCTTGGATGCTCGGTCCAGACTTTGTGACTGGGGACACAGGCAGAGAACATGTGGCTCAATACACCCTTTGAAGGCTTTCTCCAAGACTTAAAAAAACCATCTTAGTTGAAAAAAAAGGAAAATGAGGGAAAAAAATCCCACAGAGACAGCCTGATCTTCTACTTTCTCACACTGGTATAAATCAAGAATAACCCCATGGACTTTGTAGGACTTGCACAAGTATAAAACTGCTAGAAATGAAAGGTTCACATTTCCTAACTGCAGCAGTTGGCCGGGTTTTCTTTAAATAGCTTCATTAATAAATACTTTGAAAAAGGAAAAAAAAAAGTGCTCTTCCTCCCCCAATACTAATTGCTAGTGCTCAGATTTAATCTTCAGCATTTATTGTGCTTCACCAAATCCCTAATAATCACCCCAGAAGACTCCTTAACATTGTTGTATAATGGGAAACAAGGGCAGGGTATTACTTTTTCATGTACAAAGATGTTTCATCAGGAGGCCAGATTTCTTCTATGCAGCTAAAGTACATAGAGCCTGACACTTTTAATTTCTTCCGTAATTGTGTCACAAGAGGGGTTTATGTCACTGTGCCTCTTTGCTGAATTCCAAGAGGCTCAATGCTATTCCCATGGTCATTGCCTCCTGCCTCTACTTTAAAATAATGAAGATTTGGGCTGAAATAAATTTGAAGATATCAAATAAGGACCCCTTGAGTTCCAGGGAAAGAAAATAAAGCAGCTTTTATTAAACTTGTTATGAGACCTTTCATGACCACTATTCTCGCTGTTCTCTTTGCTCAAAGCCTTTAGAGAATGGTCTCACTTTAGCCTAAACTCAGCTCTTTCTCAGCTCTCTAAGCCTCTGTAAAATTGAAGGACATTCACTCCAACACACGCCTTTAATAACTCAGTATGATTTAAACTTTCAATCTGCATTCCTGATTTCTGTAATAATTGAAAGGAATGCATTAGCAGCAGAAAAAAACCCCCACTTTTGCTTCATAAACTTTACCTTCATTGCCTCAGATTTTCAGTAGTTCTCAATATGTAAGTTTAATGGCGTGACCCTAACAAGAAACGATCAGCAAATGAAACGAACCAGTGTGTAGCTGCTCCACACGGCTACAAGTGTCAGCTGTGGCCTGCCTGCCATTAATTTTATTGTAACTCATTTCTTCAGGTTGAGTACAGCACGATTTAATGTTCCCATTCTCCCATTCCTGTTCTGCATGACAAATTGTTTTAATAAACATAAACCGGGTAATAATAAAGTAATAATAAGCCTAGCACTCACCTTATATCACTGCAGTTAAATTCTCCCACAAGCCAGCGCTGGTTACAGTGACAATTACAGTCGGGCCAATCCGCAGCCAGGCAAGCACAATGGACAGATTTAATATCGTTTGTAAATATGATTAGTGTGCTGTCATGTTATTGCAGCCTGGTATTTACATTTCTCTCTGGGGTTATTCACTACACCAAATCAACATTAAATAGTGCTCCCTTCTCTTTCCCTTAAATCAAATATACCTTTCTTTGTGCTCCGCTCAGAAGTTAATGAAGAAAATGGCATCGATTGTTAATATTCAGGGATCAATCAGTGCTTTACATACCTCCTTTTTTTTTTTTTTTTT
>VZUA01077581.1:23009-34458 GCA_013401035.1 Horornis vulcanius | reverse complement strand
CTATTCATTTCTTTCCATGCTTTCTGACAGGAAATTATTTCAAATTTGAGTTTTCCATACCCTCCCAGAGTTCAGGTGCTGCTCTAGAACACCTCTGGAAAGTAATTCATACTGGGAAGTTATTGTTATGATGGCTCCAATTTCTACATTATAGAAATTTAGCCTGGATCTTCCAGTCCTTCGGGTGCCAGAACTGTGAAAGCCAGGCCCTAAATCCAAGATATTGCACTGACCAGATCTAGGAGTGTTCTGTGATGCTTCTCTGTTTCCTAATGGCAGAGCTTCAAAAGCCATCCCTCCAGCCTCCTGTAGTCCCATAGGAAAATGGGATAGAACAGGTTTGCAACTCATTACGTTGTACCTTACTGGAGTGCAGAACTTAATGCATCATGTGGGTTGGTTTTCTTTGTTAAGGCACTAATTTCTTCAGTCATAAAATACTATTAATGCAACACAGGTTATCCTGTTGGATTACAGGGTGTGTCCTAAATTTCCTATCAGAAGTCTGTAAACTGCATGACTTGTACATTTCCAGCAAAGGAGAAGCCTTCCTGCTAATGCCCTGAAATGTGTGCCAGGTCTGCAGGGCATGCTTCGTCATGTGGCCCCAACAAGACATGCCCTACTTTCAAAGCTGAAGAAGTTTAGACAATGAATTATAGAATCAGATGGTGAGGAAACAGTGAGGGAGACACAAGGAGTAATTGCAGGGAGGGAGGCTGCAGAAGAGCTTCTGAACTTGTACACTAGGGCAAAAGAATTGGAACCAAACTCATCTGCACATGCACATTAAATGTATTAAGCATCTTCTTGCCTTATGTAACATATCTAAATAATTTAAATGTGCTCTTTATGTAACTAAAAGAACATATTGCTTGAAGCAGAGTGCAGGGCGTAGGGGGAAGGGCTTTGATGAAATGATTTCCTACCCCTTTAGCTGTAGAAATGATAGCCCAAATACTGTTTTTCCACAATTGTTTGGGCTAAATTTGAGTGAAATGTGCGTTGGAAAAGCCCTACGAAATTCATGAGAGTTCCTTTGCTTCTTCCAACCTTAATTTGGATTTCAGTTCTTAATTTTCAATTAAGCTTAATTAATTAATTTGGGCTATGGCTATTACTATTTTTGAGGAAAACTGCCCTCAGTATGTTGTATTCACTGCACCCACTGTATATAGTGGAGATCCTTCTTCAGTGGTAGAAAACAGATCTTTGTTCACATGCTTTTAAATATATTTTTTTAATCAGATGTTTTTATCTTTCTTATCCTTTGCAATGACTTTGGGGGTGGGTTAGCAATCAAGTCTGGCCAGGTTACACCTGAGAAGGATTGAGGTGGTCCCGGGGCAGCCAATTGGCTCAGATGAGATGCAGGTGAGGGCAGTTAACTAAAAACAGCTGGGACGTTCCCAGCCCTCACTTCCCTGTGGGCCGTGGAGAAGAAAACATGCAGCAGCCAGGGTAGGTTTTGTTGGTTTTTTCTATACCTTTTTTTTGTGTGTTTGTGTCCAATTGTGTGATTTTGGTGTTTCTGCGTTGTGGTCTTTGTGATGGAAATTAGCAGAAGTTTACAGAAGTTTTTTATGTATTTTTTTTTTCCAATTATATCCTGGGATTTTTTTTTTTTTTTTTTGTACTAAAATGAGCTGAGTAGTTGAAAGTAGAAAATTTATTTGTATTTACAGTCGCCAAGTAGAGGCACTGCAGAGCTCTTGGTCTTAGGGCCTAACAGATCATCATTGTGGGAAGAGAATGTGATTTGTTAATATTTGCTGCAACCAAAACCTGCTTGAGCAACTGATTGAAAGTGCTTTATTTGTTGTGGTTTTGTTTTGCCTTTTTTTTTCCTCTGAGTCCTGATTTTGGGTTTTGAAGTTTCTCATTAATAATGTTAAAAGTGGAATGATGTTCTTAAGACATTTGCCAGTTGTAGAAGCCCCTTTCTGTTTGCAGCTGTACAATGTAGTGTTTCAAAGTGCTGCTCTGCCTTTTGTGGTAAATCTTAATTTTTTTTAGCACACGGTAAACATTTATTTTTGTCCTCCTAGAGATAAAGAAATTTGCATGCAAGGTTTTTGAGTTATTCTGAAACAATATTTGTCTTGATAATTGGATGCATTTATCCAGTTTTGTGGATGTTTTTTAAAAAATGGGTTGTTGTTCTTCAGCTAGGTCTGTCCCTTAAAGACTTGTTTACTGAGCCCAGCTTCCTAGTCTAAAATATATTACACCTTTGCAACACGAGCTGTGCGAAAGGAAAACTACAATATTATTATTCCATCTACCCTGTTAAATCCTTACCTAAATGGGGTGTGCGTTGGGGGTTATTTGTTCCCTTTTTAAAGCTATTCCAACACCTGGTCTTGACTCAGGAAGCCTGGAGGACTCATGTGGTTCCCAAATTGCTGCTCTTCTCCAAAGTTCTCTCTGTTGCTCTTTGGATGAGTGTGATGGACTGCTTTGCATGCCTGGGAAGCCTCATTTCTCACCAGGCAGAATCACGTGCTGACATCTCTCAGGGAGTCCCATATGCCAAGACACCTGAGCCAGTCTTTAATGCCTCCCAGCTACGTGGCAGGCCTGGAAGAACCTCTCTCAAACTTTCTCTCCTGTCACTTTGCTATTTTTAAGAGCTATCTTAGCAGCATGCAGAGATGAGCAGACTACAGGAGTGGAGACTCTTCTGTATTCCTTTCAAGTAATAAATAAATAATGCATTCCAGGCTGTGCTACCAGCAGATGTTCATTATTCCAGCTTTATGGTTCTAGAGATAGTTAGCAGCAAGTTCAAAAGTAGTTTTATAGTATTTCCAGGGAACCACAACAACACAGAAAGACACTGAGAACTGCTGCAGGTTTCAGATCCTGGAAGGCAACTTCAGATATTTTCATTTATGTTAGGAAAAGAGAGGGGAGTTAAAATTCTGAAATCATGGAGTGGTTTTCATAATGAGTAGAGTTCAGCCTCAATGGCCTCTCTAGAAGAGGAATTCTGGTCATTAATAAGCAGGATGTCTGTCTATTAAGGCATGCTTTAATTTGTTTAGCTCCTCTTTGATGAGCTGAAGGTTGTTGTTGACTGGCTTTTCTTCAGTGTCAGTATCCTCTGACTGCAGCAGTGTAATTTATATTTCCCACTTAGAGAGGAAGAAAGGCACTGAAGGATGGGATGCCCAGGATCACAGTTGTTGGGGTTGGGGTTTAGGAAGGTGTTTCTTTAATTGGGAAGAGATGCAGGTGTGTTCTGAATCAAACCCTTCCCTGAGAGGGTACTGAACAGGGGTTGCACTGATCTGGGGGAGGACAGCATTTAGCTGCTTATTCCAGGGGTGCCTGCAGGCCTCTGCAGGGACAAGGGTCCCTTTGCCCCGGGGTTACACACAGAATAAATGAATTCCATCCCAATTAAGGTCCATCTGGTATTTTGAAGTGTGGTAAACATATTAAAAAAACTCTTTGTTAACTTTTGGTGGTTTAATAGCAATTTTAATTTAATTTTTGTTTCACTGGCTATGAAAGAAAGAAAGCAATGGTTTTGGTTATTTGAGTTCTAGAGGGTTTACCTATAAATGCTTTTAATTCCAGTAAATTTGTTTTCTAGGGTTGAGAAATGATGGCCTGGCCACGTGCATTGGGCTGGATGTGTATCACTGCATGTGCTCAAACACCCTCAGAGTTATTATTGACTACTTTCTCAGCAGATATTGGCCACTAGTTATACATATAAAATAAAGGGATAACAAATATTTAAAGGCATTCTGATACACCCTTCTCTCTGCCACACCAGAGAGCGATCATTGCAAATGGGATTACGCAGCAATATAACAAATGTCATTTGGTTTCTGTCCTCCAGCAGTAATCAAATAGCAGGAAAGCAGGAAAACACTCTCTCATGCATATGGTCTTTTATTCTCTTTTCTTTTTTTGTGATTGNTTTTTTTTTTTTTTTTTTTTTTGCTTAAGCAAAGGATGAGAAATGTGTGTACTTTCTTGAAGTGATGTTTCAAATGATGGAATTCAGCATTCTCTTATGCCAGTGTTTCCTGTAGTTCTGCATTAGAGAAGCAAACTCAGATCTAGGAGAGAACTCATGTTTTGGCAGTGTCTAAATTTATTCATGCATTTATATGGAACCACTTGTTGTGATACCTGAGGGAAGTATTAAAAATAAATAAATTACAGTGACTACATTAATATTGAGTCTAAACTTTCTTCAGCAGCCTGCTGTACTTTGTCCTTATTGTTAGTTCAGTTTAGATGTGTTGGTTTGGATAGAAAGCCACAAATAACATTGGGTTGGTTTGGGTATTTTTCCCCTTTTATTCACCTATTTTGGTTGTGTTTGCTAGCTTCCCTAAGTAGGTCTCTTGTTTGGAAAAGGCTTCCCAGGCCATGTGCGTTGAGGAATGAGGAGGTTTCTGTGTGAGACACTGAGGGTGCCCAGGGCAGTGGCCCTTGGGGAGCTCCCAGCTGGGACACAGGGAGGGGACGAGCAGGACCCTCCCTGCTGTCACCCCAAGCTGTGTCAGCCAAGGCCATCCCTGATCCCAGTGGATCCCTCTGATGAGTGGGGAGGGGAGGAAGGGCTGAAAGAAAACTTCATTTTTTGCTGGCTGTTTTAAGATTCACTATCAGTTTCCATTTCTCTGCTTTTGTAAGTCAGGAAGATGGTGTGAGAATTGAATACCTGCTCCCTTCCAGGGCTTCTGCTTTCTCAGTTTTTGTGCCAAAGACAAAAATTCCTGTGACAATGTTACCATTTTGCTAATGGTTCATGCCCTAGTGGATACCCTCCATTGCCCTAAAATATGCAATCATTTAATTGTCATTGCAATCCTATTATATTGCCATTATGGAACGTCTGGTGGGGAAAGCTATGAACATGTTATTAGTGCTGAAAGGGACAATTTACTGAATCTCACTAAATGCCATCACTTCTCAAAAATGAAACAAAATTACTTTATTATGCATGCCTTACTTTAATATTCTGCTCAGATAATGATTGGGAGCCATTGATCTTTTTCTGAGTGGAGATTTTTTTTGAGCAATTTTTAGTTTGTTGCAGCAGTAGGAATGCTAAAAACTTCTTGGCTTCTTCCAGCACCCTTCCTTACACTTAAAAAAAAAGGAGGAAAAAAGTCAGCTCTTGTTGAACTGGAGTTGTGAGTGCAGATGTTGAAGCCTTTTGTTTAGTGACTCAAGCAATGTTCCTATTTGTAAGTTCATGCAAGTGAGTCAGAGCTCTTCCTCCTGGAACTCTTTCCTTTTTGGCTCATCTCTCCTCACCTTTTTTTAGCTGTTTTGTAAACTCTTCAGGGCATGGGGTACATCTTAATGAGTCTTTGAAATAACATTATCCTCTGCTCTGTACAACCTCACCTGAGGTCTCCAATTACAGCCAAAGTACAGATAATTAACTCCCTGTGTGTGACTCTTGTGCTGGAGGAGGGTTGGTTGCATTTGGAGCACATGCAACTTGTCAGAGTGGGAACATAAAATTGTAGGCTATTCCCAGAGATGGCTCAGTGAATTGGAGAATTTGAAATTCTTACAGATTCTAGAAATTGCATTTCCTTCTGTGGCTGGCAAGTGAGGCTGAGTGAATCATTCCCTCATCTTTGAAATTACCATTCAAAGAGCTATGGGAAATCCAAGGAAAATGTCATTGTGGAACAATATGGAGACCAACAGGGACTTCTCCCATGTTCTGGAGGAAAAGCTTATTTTAGCCATAAGTATCATAGAAATCCTTCAATATCTTTATGGTCTGATGTCCTTGTAAGTGCACATAAAACAAACTGATGAGTATTAGATGCAAATTATGATTAATAATTTGAGCTTGGGGGGCATTAAAAATAATAAGGTATGATAAATGCAGAATGTATCAGGATTAAGAATGCAGATATATATGCTTACTATTGCAAGTATGTCACCAAGCAAAGAGAGAATAATCTGTTGTGACATTTTCCTCTTTTTAATTCATGTGAACTGTTTAGCTATCTCATATGGATTCTGCAAATATCTCTTTTTTTTTTTCTTTTAATCCTAGATTTCTTCCTGGTAATTTCAAATTTGTAGTTCTGGGCCAGCTGATACAACACAAATAGAATTATTACTATACAACTTAGTTTGGAAAAGGGTTTTTGAAAAGCAGTTTTGAATTGCCTTGTGGCAATTCTCTTGTACATAAACTCATTTTAACTGCATAAAACCTACTATATTGCATCTAGAAACTGCAGTGAATGTGCATTTAGATGTTATGAATAACTGCAGTTAAGTAGGAATGAAACTGAAATAAATCTGAATTTTATTTGCACTTTCCCTTCATTTTAATGCCACTCAAGCTGCTGCTACCTTTTATTCTCAGAGTAACATAGCTGTTAAGGATAAAGAGCGTGTGTGTGTTTATCTGTGAAATGCTCAAGCACTGTTGGCCTACATGTAACATGGTTTATAACCACAGAGGCTGTGCAATGAAATTTTGACTGCTGGACATTATTTTAAAGCTGTTTGCTCCTGTCATGGAAATGCAGTACACAACACAAGGTATGGCCGAGAAAACTGAATAACCACTTCAAAATTTAAGATTTCTGTGGGTGATAAGTGATGCCGATGCCTTGGCAATCAAGATGCTGTTAAAAGGTGTTGGGAATGTGCACTGCTGTTGCTGCAGACACTGACTGGTTTGTGTTGTGCTTGCAGCAGCCAGAACCTGGCTTTGTGCTGTGGCAGTGCCCGTAATCCCTCTGACACCCTGTGGGTGACCATAATCCCTCTGCTCTGCAGCCACAGATGATTTGGAGGAACCTGAGCAATGTTGGGGAAAATTTTCAAAAGCCCTTGAATGGCTTGGTCAGTTTTGTGTCCTTTCTGAGCATGACTCACCTGCTCAGGATCTGCAGTCCACAGAAAGATAATGTGCTTTGTCTGCCAGTGCAGTCAACAGCCGCTGAAATTTTTGCCATCAAAAATCCTGGTTGACGAAGGTTTGCTTGATTTATCAGGCTGTGATGGCTTTTATTTGCTTTCCTGCTGCTCTTTTTGCTGCCAACTCATTCAAATCTGAACTTTTGGACCATTTCTCTTCTGTCAACTCTCAACTTTTGTCATGCAAGCCACCCTGCACAATTACTGTCAGAGTGTAATTAAAATGCTAAAATAAGGTAGCAGAAGCCTGGTGGGCTTCTGCCAGCACCTAATGAACAAGCCCTCTGTCCTGAACACATGGATGTGCTGGAAAAACAGCCTGAATGCTGAACACAAAATCTCTTAGCAAAGCCATTCCAGGGGAGCAGTTTGAGAACCGTGCTGCTCTCCCAGAGTGTGAACCCTCCTGAGGAGCTGGGGCACAGCCCGGGCTGTCCCTGCTCCAGGCACTGACAGTGGTGTGGCTGTGCCTCTCTCATGCTGCTCCCCCTCACTGTGGGTCCATTCCCTCAGTACATGCTGTGACTCTGTGCTTATCAGGACTGTTTCTGTAATAGGTTTTTTTTTTGTTTGTTTGTTTTTTCTTTTCCATCTTCTAATGATTAAATCTGCACTAATAATGATTTTTTGATTAGGCTGTTAATATTTCAATTATGGTACTGGGAAGTTTGACTGGATGTGGAAGGTGCATTTCTTTTTGCCCATAGCAAGATTTTGAGCATAATTTCTTTGATCTCTTTTTGGATTCACAATGGCACAAATTTAAAAAAAAATAAATTCAGAAGCATGGAGCAGACTGTTGGCATGGAGGCTGACCAGGCTCAGGAGTTATCCCACTCTGCACTGATGCTCTGCTTCTTCTTTTCTGAACTTTTTACTTGTTTTATCACCTTCCCTTTCCCTTCTTAAAGGAGTTATCTCAAAGACTAAGAATTAGTATAGCCTGGAAAATTTTTAATTCGTGCCCTAATTAATGAATATAATGTAATGTACACCTGTGGTGATAATACCTTTATTAGCATGGAAGCTGTTAGACATCAAAGCATTGTATCAGGCAAAACCATCTATTTCTCATTTAATGGAGTCACAATTCAGGTGTGTTTTGTTGGAATGAAATCACATCATAACAGGAGCTCTGCATGGTGAGCAGAAACGCTTCCATCCCAAACTGCAGGTTAATAATAAGGTAGGCTGTTATATTCAGTGTGGCAAATGAAGGATTAGGTCACAGTCCACATTTAACATCACTGAACAATTTCTGAATTCACTCGTTTTAACACTTGACAAGTGTCTTAAGAGGTAGATGCATTAACATTATTTTTGCTTCATAAACAAGGGAAACAGTGCTCTCACCTCAATGTGAACAGCTTCCATAAAGAGAAAATGCTGCAGCTTTTGGAGCAATAATTAATTTTTGGTGTGGATAAACTGAGGCTGAAGGCAAAATAGTTTGTCTCTATCTAGTATTGTAAATACATTACCTTTCCCCTTTTGAAATTGAAATCCTTCCTATTAGACCACAAGCAATGCTGAGGTTTCTTTCTCACAGCTTCTTTTGTTTCTTTTCCAAATTCCTCTGCTGTTAATCCTATTGTATAACAATCTGTTAAAGGTTTCTTGTTTGTTTCTGATTCTTCATCTCTCTAAAGTGGCAAGTTTGTCCTGGCTGAAGAAGAAATATCTTGGAGATTTATTGTAGAAAAGCCTAGATGTGCTTACTTTGGCAAAATTCTCCATGATTTCATTGTTCTTTTTAAGAACCATGAAGAAAGCTGGTCATGTTCAATATTGCCTGCTCAGGCAGTGTCTTGTAGGCATGACAACAAGCATATGTTGTTGGGGAGGCAAATGCAACTGGGTTTGGAACTCATCCATCTCTTGAGACAGAGGTGGGAGGCGAGGGAAAGGTAACAAGGAATATGTTATAAGACAAATATAAGATGAACGTTCCCATAAGAAAACAGTAAAGAAATTCCCGATATGTAGGGTTTGATTTTCATATTTTCTGGATCACGGTCATATTTATCTTCTGTCAGGAAGGATGAAGGGCCCAATAATGGTGTTTTCCCACTCCCCAACCTTCTTTTTCTTTTTTCCTCCATGGATTCTTAGATTTATTTTTATCTTGGAGAAGCTGCAGTTTACTGGTGCAGTAGGTTACCTTTTATAGTTATAAAATTTAGGAGAGAGTGATATCCTTTCCATACAACTTCCAGAGTGCTCTCTAAAGCCTTTATTGCTGTAATCTTTCAGATTCAGTAAGAATCCTTGACCTTTGCTGGTTCCATTATTTTAGGGATGTTGCATGACTTTGATTCCTCTGTACTGCCACATGATAAGGGAAAATATTTCCTTATGGAAATGGCATAACTACATCAAATAAACAAGTCCTGCACTTTTCACATTAAATGCCATAAAGGTCTGCCTGCACTGAAGTAGAGAAGAAACTATTACTGCATTGTATAACAGGTAAAATTTGAATAGATAGAGGGTACTTAGAGTGGAAATGGAGCATATTCCCGATGTACAGTGATTACTTATACAAACAGTCTATGTTAAAAAAAAGAGAAAAATGTGAAAAAACATTTATTTGAAAAGATGAAAGTGCAGCTGCCTTTTTTCTTCAAATTTTGCAAAGACTATTTTCACTCTGTTGTATTTTGGGGCTTGTTTCACCAGTCCAGAAATTCAGTCTGGCTGCCAGAGTCAGCTCTTGCCACCTTTAGGGTAGGGATGTGGCTGTGGTTGTGAAGAGATGCTGCTGGTCAAAGGTGATGTTCTCACATTTGTGCTGACAATATAACCAATGTCAGAAATGCCCAACAGACCACATTAATAGGTTTAATTTAAACATTTATTAAAGTATGCATGTGTAACACTTGCAGGTAGATTGCAAGTATGAAGGCATGTGGTCTCTTGGGAATGCATTCAAGTCTCTGAAGAAAAAACATTCTAAAACACATAAAAGGATGCTGCAAGCCTGATTAACACATGAAACTTTTAGCAGTGGAGTTCCTTGAAGAAAATGAAGAAAAATGTTGGGAAGAATATTTAGAGTTTACTGTTTTACACTGCTCAACAGCTCTGTGTTCATTAACTGGCACATCCCTTCTAATTTGTGATCTCATTTGTACTGTGTCAACAGCTTTTAGCAGTGCCTCTCCACATTCTGTTTGCTTTAAAACACAGTTTCTGTAATCAGGGAGAAAACTGGGAGCAAAATCACCATTTCAAACCCTGTAGTCATCCTCATTACTGCCTCCCACTCTGCTACCTGGCCGAGTTCTGGCTGGCTCCCCTGTGAGCTGGGGCTTCTGTGTGTAAGGCTTTGCACATCTGGTAGAACACAGCAGTGGGTTTAGTGGTAAAAGTGTTCAAGACTTGAGTTTCTTTTCCCTTTCTGCTGCATTACCCAAGTAATCTCTTCTTTCATGTTTTGTCATGTGATAAAAACAGGACTGGTGTGATTGATAGAGGCAAATTTGGCAGTCTCCCCCTATTTGTTTGGACTGGATGGTGCATGTCAAATTTGTGCTTGTCCCAGTGAAGATGTTACCTCAAAGAGCAGACAGGGTGTTACTGGATCAGGTGTAGGTGTTGTAAGAGTGTGTGCCAGGTATGATTTACAGATTGAGCTGGTTTCCCCTGTTTAATTTGCATTTTCCTCTTTATTATGTGTTTTGTAGTTCACTAATTTTGTAATATTTATGTACCTCAAAACAGAAGAATCCTATGCAATGACAGAAAATATTTTCCATAAAATTCAACATATTTTTTTTGTTATGGTACAAAATACTTTTCCGTCCACTGCATTTTTTCTTTTTCATTTTGGAGTAAGGTGCTATTTTAAAATATTTTAGAGTGTTCCAATATGCCTTGTAATTTTCCATGACCTAAATCATCTTAAGTCTTTTTACAACAAGCCCCAGTCCAACCAGAGATTTGGCCTTGTCTCCTTTTTTGTCCCAAACTCTGTCTCTGTTACATCAGAGGCTCCAGCCCTGTGAAATCAGGACTCTTGTCCTGCTTCTCAACAAAATTTAACAAGTGTAATTTGTCTGCCTGAGGATTGCATTATTAGGTTTGCTGTCACCTTATTAGTGCTCCTTCCTTTGCTGGGTTCATCTGTAATAAATCAGAGTTCATTGATTAGAGAAACTCACAGATATACAGAGGAAGAAATTGTGAAGAGACTTTAATAATTTCTATTCCTTACAAGAGGGACACTTTTAAATTATGAAGTATTACACAGAACTTTTGTTCTTAGCATTTACTGAATCTCTCAGCCCCATTGACAAGGAGAATAAGAAGCAGAGATATCACCTGGAAGAGGGAGGGAGGGAGCCATCCAAACCCATCATTCTTTGGCTGATTGATGTTTGGTAAGTTTACCTGAGTTCATCTAAACCTTCTTACTTAGGTCACCATCTGATTTGGTGCTGTGATAAACAAAGAGGAACAATTCAGACCATTTCTCCCACATGTTTTTTTTTGTGTGCTTCATCCTCTGGAGCTGTCTTGC
>VZUA01077581.1:0-19322 GCA_013401035.1 Horornis vulcanius | reverse complement strand
TTTTGTTTTGTTTTGTTTTGTTTTGTTTTTATTTTTTGTTGGTTGGTTGGTTGGTTGGTTGGTTTTTTTTAATTTAAAAAAAAAAAACAAAACACCCTCATAGTGTGAGTTTGTTCAATAGCCTCTGGAGTGCTGAGTTTTGTCCTTGAGTGCAGGAAAAGCTGTTTGTCTCCTTTCAGAAAACATCCAAGTTTGACCCTCCATGGCCAAACTATAATGGGAATGTTAAATTCTGCAAAACCCAGGGAATGAGTATTAATATTTTTTCCATGTTTCTCTTTTCATGATTGCAACACGAGCACTGAATGTGATTTTCCTGTCTTGAAACAAACACACCAATAAGTCTATCTGGTCTGCCAAGAAAAGATGCAACATCCAGACAGTTCTTTGTACTGTCAGATGAAATGAGGCTATTTTGACTAGTGTTTAGGATATACAACATATGGCATGCTGCTGATTTTTGCTTCCAAGGGATCATATTGGATTCATTGTATCTGATGATATAATTCTTACTGTGCCCTACAAAATACTGAAATGGCAACTCAGCGAATTTTTTTGAGGGTGTCAGAGCCATAAAAAGTTGTTACTGGCTTTGTTCCAGCATTTTTCTTTTATTAAAGCTAATTTCTTAGCTTTTGACTAATCACAGCTGTCTTTGAGGACAAAAAAAAATACAAGTTAGGCAGAGTGGGAGATGGGTTTGTGTTTTGCCTTTCAGCTCCCCTCAGCAGATGTTGTCTGTGGTTAGGTCTTCTGATACCTCCAACCTGAAACCCCAGCCAGCACAGAGTGCCCAAAACCTGCTGCCCAGCACTCCCTGAGTGTTGGGGAAGGAGCTTCTTTGGGACTTGCTGCAGAGGAGGCTTTTGGGTGATGCTGAAGCCTCTGATTCCAATTGCACTGGTGTTCAAGGGGCTCAGGAGAGCATCAATCCCTCGGTGCTGCAGCTCTGCTCGTGTCACCTCATCATTGACCTTTCAGTACTCATCAAAAGCCACTGCTCCTGGGTTTGGGCAACAAAGAGATCATGGCTGGTTTATGCCTTTGATAAGTCATAGGATCACAGAATGGTTTGGGTTGGAAAGGGACTTTAAAACTTATTCCATTCCACCCCTTCCATAACTTCCACCAGACCAGGGTGCTCCAAGCTCCTGGCCTTGGACATTTCCAGGGATGGGGCAGCCTTGTGCCAGGGCCTCACCACCCTCATGGGGAAAAAAATTCTTCTAATATTTTATTTAAATCTATCCTCTTTCCATTTAAGGTGATTTCCCCTTGTTCTGTCACTGCATGATTATATATTCTGATGCTTTATTGAGATTCCTATTTTTCTAGACTCAGAAGGTAAACAAAAATGACATATATTCATTGTATCTGCATGATTTCCAAGCTGATTCCATGTGGGTTAGGTTGTCATCTTTGGCACATGGACAATATGATTTAGGTTATGTTTTAGTCTGAAACTGGACTATGAAGCATGGCTTTGTGATTAAGAACTCCAGGCTGTGCTGTATCCTTTGCTCCCCCTGTACCTCTGGACTTTACACCTCCCCTCTGTTGGCACAACAAAATATTCAGAGGGCTTGTTCAGCTCCCTGCTGTAGCTGGGAAAGTGTCATAGGATTCATTTTCTTCACCTCAGGAAAACAAACAAAACTGAGCAGCAGCTGAGCTGCTGTGTGAATTTTGTTTTTAGAAGGACAGTGGGTGCCAGCTTAATGCACGCATTTGGACTTTTGGGTTGACCAAAGTTCTGTATCTCTGAAGAGCATTGTACTGCAGCCTGAACTCACCCAGCAGATGCAAATCTGGTTTATATAATGATCTTGTAAAAAACAGATAAGTCACTTTAATTTGGTGCCTTTTTTTCTTTTTTCAATGCCATGTTGGGGTACCAGCACCCTTTCCCTGTGCTCTGGTGTTGATGATCACGAACAAAAACTGCATTTTTCAAGTCACCTGTGTGAGGCAATAAACATACTGTGATCCTGCCCATCTCTTTACTTGTCTTCTTACACCAATTGACTATTCCTGCTACAGCATTTTCTTGCAATCTCATTTTTTGTTAACTTTCAATTTTTATAGGCTGAAAAGTACCTCAGGGAAAGAGCTTGCTGATTGGTTTTTTGGGCTTTTTTTTCCCCTTGTAAAAAGCTATTTTTATAACCCCTACAGTTTCTTCCCTTTTTTCAGTGCTTGCTTTTTCAAAAAGAATAGCAAATTGACTGTATCTGAGAGCTGATATGCCTATTTTGCTCATAACTTTTAGCTGCTATTTCCTTAGAAATTTCCTGATGATACATATGGTGTGTATGAAGAAGCTGCCCTTTCTGTATTTCCTTTTATTTCTTTTCACCCAAAGGCTTTTTGTTCCTAAAATTTTAATGTAAAAACATTTTTTTTGTTTAATATCTGTCTTATTCTCAGATGATCCCTAACTCTGTTTTATTCAATCATTAAATTATAAGGCATTAAATTATAAGGTGCCACCTTGTTATTTCTGTCATTTCCTTACTGATCCACAAGCACACGACCTGAAAGTGAACTTTCCTTTTAAAGTCTTCTAAAAATATTCTAAAAATATTTTTTCCTGGGATCTGTAGCTGTAGCTTGTTTCTGCCAGGAGCTGCAGCTGTTTTTGCTTTGCTCCATTCCCTTGTGACTGCAGGAGCAGAACCCACCTGGGTACCCACTGGGTGGGCCAGAGCTGCACCACTTCCAACCTGTTGGTGCCTAAGGATGAGAATTTGAACACCTGTATTCACACCTTTGTAGCCCATTTTGGAAAGTTTCCTGTCTCAAATCATATGGGATTTGGGCAGGCTAAAAACATATTAAGGGAAAATTGAAAGTATTTTATGTATGTATATGTAAAAACACAGTTTTGCAGGAGCTCTGTCAAAACCAGTCCAGGACAATGAGAATGTCCTGCTACAAAAAATATGATGCTGGAATTTTCTGAGGAAAGCCATAAGGCTTGCAGTGGGATATGTGAATTTAGGCCCGTGCTGTGGTATCAGGAGTCTGTAACTTCAGCTGGCTCACAGGAATTAGATAATTCAGACTGAACTGGTGACAAGCATGGAGCAGTCTGGATTGCTGATTCTCTGCAGCTCTGTGAGAGGGGCCAAAGAAGGAGACAGAGACATCCCAAATTAAAGCACAGGCTGGGCTGTGCTTGCTGCAGTTTTGGGTTGGGTTGCTTGACATAATTTGAGGAGAATATTTGTTTGGGTATTTTGGTGTTTTCCTAGTAAATTTTCCCTGGTGTAGTCTCCACACATATTGCCCAAATGTTTTTAAAGGAGCTAAATTGAGATATATAGAAATGATTCTGAATCAAGCAAAATTCAGTGAGCTGGGCCATATATTTCTGACAAATTTATCTTCATGGAATGTGAGGGTTGGTGACAAGGCAGACAGATTGTTTTCACATAATCTGTGCACCTTTAATCTGTACCTTCCAGTTTTGAACCTGTACGGCTGCTGTGTCTTAAGAGTTAAAGAATTTTAAAAATGTTGCTTAGTGGTGACAGCTGTGATTTTAACAGCTCAAGTTGGAAAGGTGAGGTCATGCAAAAAAATGCAGTGTCCTTATGTCTGTACTGCTGGCCCTTTGTACATAGAGTCTGGAAGCCTGATGGTAATGCATAAAAATAATGGTTGTATGGGACACTTAGTCTATTTTGAGGAACTTCCTATACTTAGTGACCATTAGACAGTACAAAAATTATTGTTAGACTTTTCTTTTTTGTGCTACAACAGGATTTGCAGAACTGCTTAATGGGCATTTACTCTCTTACAGCTCTAAAACAACCACTGCAAATCTATTTTTTCTTTTTGACTTCTGCCTCTGCTGGCTCTCTTTGGTTTTGATGTTATCTATTTAAAACTAAATCTGATAAGGGATAATGGCTGCATTAGAGTTGAAGAACTGCTTTGCTTGATCTGTCTCCAGTGGCTCTGGAGCAAGGTCTAGGGACTATCCTTTGTGATAAACACTGCCACAGACAATCCCTTAATTTCTCAATCAATTTACCAGTAAGGTGAATGTCGACAGCTTCAGCATTTCCTGGACCAAATGCAAGTCTGAGGACGTGTGAGTTGTGAAAAGACACAAAGAGGTTAAGGGAGCAAACTACCAGAATCAGTGAGGAGAGGCTCAGTGGGAGTTGATCTTTGCCAGGGAGGGAGAAGCAGCCCTGCAGATGGGGAGGGAAAGAGGAGGAGGAGGAAAGATGCCATTCAGGCCTCTCATGCAGGTACTGCAGCAGGAGCTCTCACTGCTTTAGTAATTCTGTACCTGTGAGCCATACATCTACTTCATTTAGTGACAAATAACTGCATTATTTCCTGATATATTTCATAGTTATCTACATAGCTATATATATTTATCTATGTTTATACATGGATAAATGTATGTAAAACTCACCATCATATAAAATATAGAAATTCTATGTATAAAAATATATACATGTATATACCAACTTATAAAAATAATAGTTCTGCCTCCTCTGAGCAAGCTAGGGAAAACAAATGTGTATGTCCAATATTTATTGCTGGGAATAATGACCTAAATTATTTTCTTGTTAGAGTTCAGATAGCTTCATTATTATACAGTTTCCTCAGAGCAACTCTGAAGAGTTTTTTGTATAAACTGCACTTATTTATCAAAGGGCTCGTTATCTGTGGTGTAATTACAGTATGCATAGTGATTTTAGAGAACAAGAGAAGTAAAGCTGTTAAAACAGTAAGGGTAAGTTTAAAAAAAAAAAATTACTTTAGTAATTTGTCTCTTAAATCATGAGGTTCCCAACTCTCAAGTTGTCTGTTTCATAAATCATAACTTAGGAACGAAGCAGTTGGTTAATGGATGGGGGAGAGGGCTCATCCTGTCCCCTCCACCACAGTGCAGGGCTCTCCTGCATCGCTCTGGGGAGTGGGACAGCCCCAGCAGCCCCAGAGGATTTGCTTCAGGGAGCTTTTTGGGCAAACTGAAAGGTTGATGCTCTCCAGCTAGTGTGGCCTGCAGCATTGTCATGAGGCAGCAGATCCCTTGTGCTGCCCTTGCACGACCACCCCGTGCAGGGGATGGCTGCAGAGTGGCCTTCAGCCCCTCCTGGCCATCGTGTCCTGCTCCTGCCTGCCCCTCGGACCTGGTGCTGCTGATCCCAGCACAGAGCAGGCACCACCCTGAGCTGGGTGTCAGCTGAGTTCTGGCTCCTGGAGGGAACAGTCACAACCTGGTCTTTGCTGCTGTCCTCTCAAAACTAACTATAGATGGTTATAAGATGTCTAAGAGGGTTTCTGTAGGCCTAAAGATTAATTTTGTATAATTTCAGATTTTTTTGAAATTCTGATGTCCACCTGTGAGTAATTAGCTGATGAAATTAATCTAAGCTTGATATTTGATATTGTATGATACTGAAGAATTTAGCCCTTAGTTACTCCAAAAGAACTTTAGGAAGAATACCATGCCAACAGATCTAATTAAGAGGGAGAGCTGCTTTATGCTGTGACATTACAAGATGGAAATAGAATGGAGTGTGTGGTAATTAAGGTGCCAATGGCTTTTCCTAAACAAATTTGGGTCTGTGGTGAACTTTGAATATAGTCCAGCCTTATTGTTTGATGGAACTTTAAATGTACATCTGTGGCACGATGGCATTAAGCTCAGATGTGACAATATAAAAAATATTGACTCTACTCGTGTTAATGCTGTGCTGAAATGTACTTTGCACCAGAACTGTTTGAAATGAGTTCAGTTTGCTAGCCCACTGTAACATATGACATTTTTCTAATTAGGGCAATGTTTAATTTACTGTCTCATGGCTTTTTGAATAAATATAAATTGTCATACTAAAGTGACAGGTGTAAAACCCTGGGTAGCTGTGTTAGAGAGGTTAATTTGCTCTTAATCAAATCAGTTCTGCTTCACTTTCTCACGGGGAGTGAGAGATAATAGGCCTGTTTAACTGGAGATTAGGCAGCCTTTTCCCTGGAATTCCCAAAGGGTTCACCTGAGACTTATTGTGTCATATTCTCTATAAAGATATTTGAATACATCAACATTTAAAGATGTGCTGGATCTCCTCACAAGGGTATTTTGTTGCCCACATTTGACTCAGCAGCTCTGAAAGGAGACCTAGGACTAGAGGAGCTGTAGGGATGTGGTCCTGTGGAGGGCTGCACATGCCACACAAGAAGGGACCCATCCCCTCTTCCCAGGTTTGGGAAAGAGGGTCAGTTTTCTTTAATTTTTGGTTGTTTTTTTTTTTTTCTTCTCTTATTGAACTGAAAAGGGAGAGAAATCCTCACCCCATCTTATATTTTGCAGTGAGAAAGTTGTCAATACGTACTGCTTGAGAGCTGATAAAAGAGCTAAGAAGCACAAATGAAAACGCCTGCCAGTTTGTAGGAAGTGAGAGCAACGTGGGACTCCACCGGGGGGTGTGTGAGCGTAAGAAGCTTGGTTTGTGGGATCAATAGGTGAAGGCTTTGTGCCAGGAGGCCAATTGCTGCAGTGCCTGCCAGGATTCTGTGGGAAGGGACAGTCCCCAGTGAGACAACATGAGCATCCTGCCACGGGGGGTGCAGGAGGAGCTGTTTGAGCTGGAAAACATTCAACAAACAAGCTTGGGGTATGTTAGGAGAGAAATCCAATGTGCTACAAAATATCTGAGGCTAGGGCTGAGAGCTTTGATTGCCTGCTACATCTGGGATAAGAGGTTTTAGCGTTCAGGGGTAAACTGGCATTTTATTTTACAACCTTCAGTGTAAATAACTCCACTTACAGAATGGAAATGAGGTGGTCTTTAGACTAAAGTTGTGACTCTTCCTTGTCACAGGGTTTTTAAGCAGTCCCATCTTTTGCTAGCAGTAAGGAGAATGAAATACCCACCCTTAGCTGGCAATCTGTGTGCAGAGGAGAAGCCAGGAGCACAAACTTTCACAGCTCCTTGTGCCTGGCAAGCTCAACAGGCGAGGTCCTCACTGGTTTGCCACGTGCAGCGTGGAGGGACACAACGCAAGGAGTGGTCTTGGTCCTCACTCTGCTTCAACATCAGGGAAAACCACCCTAAATAGCATTAAAGTCTGTGGGCTGTATAGCAAAGTGTGACAGAGTTGGGTCTGGGCTTGCTCTGCTGGGAGACAAAGGAATGTCTTGACCAAATGAGTGCATCAAGGAGAACCAGAAAAAGGTGATACACTTCATATAGAGCTCTGAGCAAATTCCTCCCTACATTATTACACATGAAGAAGAGCCATTTTCTCTTTAATAATTTAGGAGGTAGGAAATTAATCTTTTGTAGTCCCTGGCCATAGATGAATGCTGCAGTAAATTGAGACTGATTTTTGCTTGTGTGCATCTTTTGTTCCTGAATTATCACATGCACCTGTGACTTCTATTTATTTGAATGGGCTTTGTGTAAGCCAAGTACTGAGAGAAATGTAGCTTTTTTATTTTTTTACATAACCTATATTGTATGTGAAACAAGCAGATCCTCTGACATGTTTAGAGTCCTATATTCTGGATGTGCTGGGCAAAATAAGAAGGATAGATACTATCGCTCTTCTATTATTTATGGACTATAAAGTCTTTACAGTGGCATTGACAAAGGGTTTATAGTCAGTACACAAGCTGGTTATACCATAAATTGTAATGTTATATGATAAACTGGAAGTTTATAGCAGTAGTAGATATCAAAGAAAAAAATGAATTTTGGTTTGAAATGATCTATCATGGGATGGAGTTGCTACACGTTTAAATATTCAACCATTTTTGTCTTCATTTATTTTGAAGCTACTGATAATTCATGTGCTACAGAACAAGGATTTATAGGTTTATTTAGAGACTGCTGTGGGGGGAGGTAGGAATAGACCCTTTAAACTCAAGAACAACACATTCTGGCATGGTAGCTGAGAAACACTGATGCAATTAAATTGATTCAGGTCTTTGGTTTCCAGCCCTAGAGATGGCAAACAGACCTGTTGCTAAATATTTGGTCTGTTGCTACAGGGATCCCAACAATGCAATAAAATAGTTGGATTACTATTTCTAGGAATGTAAATGGAGACTACTTACAGCAAAAATGTCTTAAACATAATTTAATTGCTTTGAGTTTACATAAAAACTAAAAGCAGGAAAATGTCAACAAATGTTAGAACCCCTTCCTTTGTGAGTTACATTCCTTCCTTTAGCTAATGATTCTGTAAACAAGAATCAAAATATTCTTAGTGTTTACTTACACCACTTTAATTTAAAAAATCTCATTGCAATTTTTCCTATTGCAAGGAATTACTGGGTATTAAATTCATACTCTTTATTAAATTCATCGTTTCTCACTGCTCTTTTCTCCCTTCAAAGCATTTCTGGTGTATAAGTACTTACAGATGGAAGGGCATTACAAACTTAACTAATAATGTGCAGGTAAAACTAATTTTTCTCTTTTTGCAGCTTCTAGAATTTACCTAAAATGATCTCAGTTGGTCAGAGCATGATGCTCACAATGCCAAGGCCATGGGTTTGTTTCCTGTGTGGGCATTCCCTTCAGGGCTGGACTGGATGGTTGGTGTAAGTCCCTTCTAACTCAGACTATTCTGTGAAATACAGTGCCCCACAGGAGTTGTCAAGCTTTGAAAACCCTTCTGCTGTCTTAATTTGTGATGTGTCCAACACCCAGGTGCGGCCAGGGTTTTGGGAAGCTTCAGATTAGACACAAAACTGGAGGAAATCAGCTTTTTCTGTATGAAGGATTGTTGCTGACTTGCCCTCAGTGGTGACTGGCATGTTGGTAAAACAGATTTGCCTAATTAAACAAAGATTGCTGTGTTTGGCTGTGAGCAGGCTTGAGAGGAGTGGCTCAGGTGAGAGTGTGAGTCCAAGCAGAACGGGAGGGATGGGATGGAGCAGGCAGCACGTTGTGAGCCCAGAGAATCGGGGTGCAGGCCAAACCTTGCCCTGCTGGCCCCCTGAACCTCGCTGTGCCCCTCCCAGGAGAAGGGTTCCCATCCCTCCAGGGGCTGACAAATCCTTCAGGGATGAGAGTGTGTATGTTATGAAGGGAGAGAGGCTTGAAAGCCTCCTCACCGGTCAGCAGAACGGCACGAGAAATTACATCCAGGCACTAAAATATGAGCAATATTTCAGTCTGTCCCTCTGGCAGGGCCCAGGTAATGTGTGAGTCTATGCACAGCACATCCATGGCTTCTTTCCAAGCTCTGCTCCAGTCTAGCTAGATGATGAATATGCATGGAAGGGAAAAGAGGAGGTGTGGGGGATTGTCTGTTTGTTGGTTTGTTTTGCTGATTTTTTGTTTGTTTTATTTGGAGGGGAGATTTTTTTTTTGTTTAATTTTTTCTAAAGAAATATTTTTGTTTCTGGGGGGGAGAAAACAACTGCTGTTTTCCCCTGAAGTACAAGTTTTGCACTGTGTACATTGTTAAAGTACAATGCTAAGGATGAAAAGATGTATCTCCCCAAGCGATTTCTTGAGTTGTTTTTCATGCAACATAACAGTTTTCAATTGTACCATGTAGCAGTCAAGTGGTCTTGTTTATTTTAGTTATGCCTGAGGAACTCTTTGAAGAAATTAAAAAATAAACCAGCAAACCATTTTGGGGTTAGATTCTCTGCTTGTTTTCAGCCTTCTCTGATCTTTGACACCCCTGCTAGGAGATTGAAAAATTTGGATTGGTAACATTTCCCCATTTGCAGTGGTGTAAACAAGCACATATTGTGAGACCCTGTCTGATTTTTGACATCTGCTTCCTTATCACTGATGCTTTAAATATGAAATAGTTCCTCAGGAATTTCGAGCAGCAGAGCTTTATGGGTGCTTTGGCCACTGCTGTACCCCATAAATGCTAATAAAGTTGGCATTAGTGTCTACAGGATGGGTTGTTGCAAGCTGGGGGTGTATTTTACTCTTTGTGGCTGCCACTGCAACTCAGCATTGAATGTTAACGTGGAACCAACTGATTGAGTACCAGAACTGGTGCTGAATCCTGGGCAGCTTTGTGTGGTGGGGCTATTGGTGGGAGAACAGCTCTGCACAAATCTGCCCTTCCCTGAGCTGGGCACAGGGGCTGACCCACCACAGACTTTCTGGGGCCTGTTCAAACCTTGTCCCTAAATTTTCCTCAAGACCCAGAGATCTCTAATGAGCTTTAATTGCTCCAACCTGCCCTTGTCCCCTGGCCCAGGAGTGGTGTTAGAGCTCAGGTGGGTTTGTTGCCTCCTGTCACCTGCCCTGCTGCATCACCCTTGCTCAGGTAGCTCTAGGCTGTGCTGGGTGGCCTTTGGGAGTAGCCCCATCCCTGCCAGCTGCAGTGGGCTGAATCTCAGTGTCACAGGAATTGAAAAGGTCTTGTGCAGCTCCCTAGATTTGCCTCCTCTCCTGTTCAGTGTGCTGATCAGTAATGTTTCAGGCAGCTTTGTAGACTAGGGTTTGGTTTTTCTGTTTATTTCTTTTCTACTGAAGTTTCTGCCTGATTTGTCTAAGAAGTTGCATAATTTATCTGCAGCTGAAAAGTGCTCCCTTTGTACAGCACAAAGAATGACATTTTCAGTTTACTAAAATAAATAAAAAAATAGGGAAGCGGGGTGGGGAGAGTCAGAGACATGTTTATGTGCCAGTGGTTCTTGTTTGTGCCTGGCGGGTAAAAAGCGAGTGAACTGGTAAATTACTGTTGTGTTCCTATATGAGGTCACCATTGATTTCTATGAAATTCTTTAATGTTGTTACTAACTCCTAAAATCTATAGCAAATACTCATTGGACTGTGCATATTTCTGAGGATTTATGAGCTGTTCATGATTTGTTGAATCACAAATACAATATATACCACAGAAATATGAGAAATCTTTGGGTGGTAATTTTTCCTTTCATGTTTCCTGAGCAGAGTACACCCTTGTAAGCACAATCCCTGTTTCAATCTATCACTATTTACAGTAATAAAACTAAAATTTAATTTAAGTTTTCAGCCTTTTATGCAAACTAAGATCACCTATGCCTTTGGTATCTTCCCAGTATATGCTTGCTGAAATGCCAGTTTTAAGACAGATATTTGTAGCTCTGGACAATGCTTTGGTATCTGTATTTGCTCAAACATATACACTTATTTTCTAGATAAAGGTACCTCCAAGTCTGAACTATTAAAAGCTACCTGGTGCCTTGTCCTAGTCATGAATATTTCTCCTAATAAACACCATGTAGTTTTAACTGAGTTTGTTAGTTTTGGGGAGTGCCAAAATGGAAGTGTATATTAAATTTCCATGTGAGGTGAAGAGACATTCTGTGCTCTCGCTGTATGTGAAGCTTGCCTTCTGCATGGGCTCTTTGGAAAGAAAATAAGGGTTTGATCTGCTTGTGCAGGGCTGGAGCCCACACCCGAGTGTACTGGCCTGGAGTGCAGCATCCCAATCCATGCTGCAGGGACACCTTCCAGCTGTACACAGCAAGAAGGAGGAGCCTTTGCAGCTGCACAGAGGCACTTGGAGACATTCTCCCACTTCTCACCCCTCACTTTCCAAGAGCTGTCTTGACACATTGCTTGAGCTGGGATTTTTAGCTGTGCAGTTATGCTACCAAAAAGAAATAGGGATTGCTATCCATATCGGAGCTCTTTATGTTTTATTTACAAAATACCATTTTTTTGATTCAAGTCTAAACACATAAGCACTTAGTAGAGTGTAAGCAGAACTTCACCCTGAAAAGACGTGATTTTGGCTTACATTTCAAAATGAGAGTAAATGTTTGCCAAAGGTATGTGCATGCTATACCTTGAATGAGTACAGTCCCTCTTAAGCTTTTTTGTGCTGATTGTGGCTTACATAGCTCACAGCTAATTTTGCAACAAAACTTTACAAGTGTAGTGTTTGGAAAGCCAAACCATGCTTACAGGCAGAAATCAATCCTGGCTGTGGAAGAGCCTCAATACAACTTATACTTTGCATGAACAGCTCAAGTGAGGCTCCTGACTTGAAGGTAATTTCACACCAATGTTGGAGTACTGCAGTGAAAACAGCCTAAGCAGTACAAAAGGGGAAAAAGCCTGAGCAACAACTAGTTCTGATCACTGCAAGAGCACTGTGGCAGGCCCATCACACAGAGCTCAGGGACTGCAGGACTCCTGCTTGTAGTAAGAATCCAACAGTGATTTCAAGATATTTATTTAAACGCATTCTCTTATTTTTTCTCTGTCCCTTATTGTCTACAGTGTTCTTGCTTCCTTTCTGAGGTCCTAAATGAATCCCTGACATAACCAAATGAGTTGTTCCAAAATGGAAGCACACTTTTTTTTGTAGAACTATGGCATGCATAGAGAAATTTATTTGCAAGGAAGAGACTTTGCACCAGGTTCATTAACACACAGTTCTTGCTCAGATTCTTTGTAGAAATGATTCATCAGAATGAATCACAACTCATAGTGTGGATAAGGTAGTTATTGGTGGCTTCTGAACTTTGTGTCCAAAATAGATAAAGAGATCCAGCTGCATCTTTAAGAATCAATGGAGCTCAGTATGAAGTTATGAACCAGCTCCAAGTATCAGAGCAGGAAAGATCACAGCCCAGAGAATGGGTGGTCTGCAACTAAAGTTGCCTCACTGAATCAGGCTGCTGAATTCTATATAGTTCTGCATTATATCTAGCACTCTCTTGAGTTGCCATCTTGTTTTTGTGACATATTCTTTATGTTCATGAATTATTTTTCTATGCAATCAGACTGTTCAGGAATGCTTGTAGCACAGATGTGTGATGGTCAGGCTACTGTAATAATCCTTTGAGCTCCAGTTGTTGTTTGACCTACAATTACGTTTCTAGTGTGTTTGATAAGAAATAGCTGAGAGCATGAGATTGCAGATGTGTATGTTGCTGGCATTATCATAATTGAGACATACTGGCTTGTTTTGAAAAAAAAAATGCAGTGAATGTGCTGAAACTTTCAACTGGCATAACACAAACGCCCTGTGTTTACTTTAAATGTCTGCATTTGCATCTTATGCAACCTTGACTAAAAAATCCTACAGTCTTCATGTTTTTGGATTCTTACTTAGAAATGTTTCTCTTCATCTATGCTAACCTGCTGCCTGAGGCAGAAAGCAGATTTTGATTCTGTCTGTACTTTGCTCATTAGTAGAGGAAGCGCGATCCAAGCCCCTGTTGAGCTAATACCTCAACACATGTCTGGCCTTAAGCTGTGATGAAGGCACCCTCAGCCCTGTGAAGCAAGTGGTAGCTGAACCAGCAGGAGGAGTAGAGCAGGTCTCCATTTAGCCCTGGGGTGAGGGTGGAAGCAGTGCAGAGGTCTGTGTGCTGTCCCAGAGCTGGAGGGAAGCACACAGGCAGCCCTGGAGGCTGAAGCCAAGAACAGGGATCCCCTGGCTATATGGCAATGACTGACTTTCAGCCTGTTCACTGGGGAAAAGAGGCTTGTATGGTTCTGGTGCTGCTCATCTGCCTGTCTCCCAGACTTGGTCTTATAACTATGTGAAATAAATGTAAAAGAAAAATTTCAAAGAGAAACAGAAGCCTGTGACTTGGGGTAAGCATGTGTTAGAGGAGGCCCAGGGAGAGAGTAACCACACAGGCGTGTTTCTGGCTAGGATCAGCAAAATCACATGTGAGAAATCCTAGAAATGGCCAAATGGTAGGATGCTGTTCCATCAAAAGTGACAATGAGCTTCCAAAACATGTCAATCAGGCTTCCATTATTCATGCAGTTTTGCTGTCTCACTACCTTCAATACCGAGGTGTACAATTTAGAAATCCAACCCAAAAGCTTGCTTCTTGTGGATTTGGTCCCTTATTTCTGTAGCTTTTGTACCACTTTGGGATTGTTTAGTCAGTCACACCACCTACATGCTGGAAGCTTTGCATTGTTTGGGTACTTTCCAGCTATCACCCTCTTTCTACCCTTTCCAGCAATATAAGAAAATGCTTATGTGATTTTATTTTACTGCCTTGTGTTACTCTTAACAGCCTGTATGAATACAGAACTTGCTATAGGTAGGGTAAAACAGAATATTTCTGCACAACAAGTAAACAAGTTTAGCTCATTATCTATTTTGTAATCATTCCCTACTCGGCATATATGCGTAATTTTCGTTGCCCAAATTATCCAGAGGTTAAACTACAGCTTACATATAAATAGGAAATATTTCCCATATTCAGCTGTGCAACTCCCTGCCAGGCAGAAGAAGACGTATGTGCATATTTGACAATACCACTGAGCACACATTTTTCATTCTTTTTAAGTCTCTGTGGGTTTATGTGGCGGTGACCGTGGGCCTTTGATCAGGCTGGCTGTTTGAAATCTCGGAGTGGCTAATAGCTCCTTGTTAGCGAGGGGGAGGAGATGAGCACTGAAGCTCACAATCACAGGCAGTCACTCGGTGAACTCCTGAACCAGAGTGTTTTGGAGTGCTTTTTGAAGCAGGGGTTTGGACTGACAGCGTTTGAAGCTTGCACCAATATCAGTGCCTGGGCACGGAGATGATACGGGGCTTTTCCATGGAGTGAGGGATGGGTGGAACTGGAAAAGTGCACAGGACACAGAGTGCAGCTGCTCAGGCCCACCAGAAAAAAATCAGAGGTGTTGATCTCTGAAGGGAGGTCTTTATTTGAAATATTATGATATTTAGTATGGGAAGAACCTTCTATAACTGTCCCCAAGCCATAGAACTGCCCACTGCCTACTCAAACCAAGGCTGGGGGCTGCCCTCAGCCTCGAGAAGAGGGGATGGGATGTGCTTGGTGAGTGCTGTTCTGCCGTGTGGGGTAACCTGGAGGAAGAAAAGTAAATGCTGGACAGAAGAAGAAATCCAAGTAGTGTTTTTAAGTATCTTTTCTTTAAGGTAATGAAATGAAACAAGTTGTGAATGTAAAATACCTGTGTGTTGTACATGCTGCTGGTTTTGAGGGTTGATGCTGACCTTCTAGGGAAGAAAAAATATATTGTTCAAGTGGTCTATAGATCAATAAAGAAGACTAGTGAAAACCAGCTACAGAAGGGGAAAAATGACAGAAAAATTAATACTTATTTTGAGTAAAAGCATTGGTAATAATAATAAAAAAGCAAGGCAGGACTCACAGAAATCAAATTATTGTATTACCTTGTATCCCATTAACAGAAGGCTGGTTCATAGAGACCTGAAGTCTGTTACTGAAATAGGTGACATGATTTACATGACTGAAATGTCAGAAATCAATAGTTATGACTTATTTAGGAGGGATTTAGGGTGGACGTAGAGGTAAACAACTATTGTAAAGAACATATTTCCAAGTAAGAGATACTGAAACAAAATTATCCTGAATGGATATGAATCAGCTTCTGCTCAGATGATGCACTACCCACAGCTTGTTTAACAATGGCTGAATTCCAAATGAGAACTGGATAATTCCCTTCCTACATTTACTTGCAATCCTCATAGTGGAATAATTTGTGGAATAATTATAGTGGCTAATTTGTTAAATTTCAGTTTAGACAGCGCTGCTGGAAAACTGTGCTGGAAAATGGATACTGCTGCAGCTTGTACTTGATTATGTCTATCCTGCTTCTAAATATGAATTATCTTGCTGAAGCTCAAAGTATGAAGTCCTTTGGGAAGTCCAACAAGCTTGATTTTCCAGCTTTTCAGAAAGGGTGCTGAGTTAAAGGGGAAAAGGTAGAAAATAACCACCTTTTTCTGAGGGCTTTTTCTGTGTTTTCCCCCAAGATCCGTATCAGCAAAAGGTGTTTTGCTCTTGGCCTGAAGCAGAATTTTCATTTAATTTTTTTATTACTATGTAATCTTAATAAAAACTGAGAAAGTTCAATATCATGAAAACCAGTTTGCCGAAGATTCTCTAGAAAATCGGTCCGTTTAAAGACCTTAATTTAATACCTAAAGGTAGGGGAAACCAGTAAATAGATGCAAGAAATGCTTTAGAGGCCAGTGTTTTCTGCAACTCCACAGTTCTCATTATCTTCCCTTTAGCGATGCATCCCATCCATGACTGTCAGATGAATTGGATCTTGCATTGCACGAGGCATTATCTCCCATTGGGAAAAAAATGTTCAGGAGGCATCCAAGAGTACCCTGAGAACAAGAGCATCATTTAAACAATGAGTAGCTGCTGACTCACCAGAAAAAAATCCTGCAGAGGCAGCTAATTTCCCTGGAGCAATACTTAGCGTTTGTAAACAGGGCCCTGCATCTCCATCTCCGGAGCTGTGCAAACATCTAATCACAGATCACTTACACACACAGATTACTTCTCTCAGCCACTTCGGGCTCCTCTGTTCCCGAGGAACATCATCCAATCTCTGCTCTCAAGGTGTTCAGGATAGGTTAAAGGAAATGAAAGTCCCAAGATTTTCCACGTTGCTTGGGGAGAGTAGGGATCCAACTCCTACTGGACAGCAGAGTAACAGAGGTCTTAATTGCCTTTGAAAGTCACTCCTTTTAAATTAAATATTAATCTTACAGGAGATGATGACAGAAATGTCTGTATTTCTGACATGCAAAACACATTTATCACTATGGGATGCCCTGTGGGGCTTACAGATGCCTTCAATAAATAGTAGGAGTGAGAAGAGAGACACAGGTGGAAGGACAGCTGAGGGGAAACAGACATTTGCTCTGGATTTACACTGATATTGTGTTGTAGATTTGATACTTGACTTTTCAACCCTTTGCTAAATGACTCCATGTTATAGATGGATGAATTAAGCAGTCAGAACTGTCTAGACCTTTACATTATTTTTAATGTCATCTTAGACCAATGAGCCTGGAAAGGTGCACAATAGGGGTTTTTTTACATAATTATCTTGATGCTCAACTGAACTAGAAATAAAAAGACTGCTTTACTTTTAAGGTCACTTGCCCCAGATTTGGGGACGGCGTTAGCGTGCCATGGTTGGCAAAATAATTAGTAAATACACACCCAACATAAATACAAACCCAAGTGAGGAATTAGTATTCTTCCAAGCATGTTCCAAATATATTGTTAGTAATGTGTGTCACTCCATGTGATGTACAATCACTGCTTCTTCCTTGCTATTAGAAAACTTAAATCACCAACAGTGTGCACAAAATAGAACACTGTGGCTTCTAATGCTTCTCAGTGAGTTCGGCCTTTAAATTTGACATATTTTTTAGCAACTCTGATGAACAGAGCATTGGATTAAGTTTGAGATACTGGGTTGGGTTTCTGCCTCAGCCATCAACTTTCATACATTATTTTTGTTATTAAATGATGGTTAAATACAATGCCATCTATTCCTGAAAATGAAACCTTAGCAACAAATTAATGCATCTTAGACTGTAAGTGTACATGTGCATATAAAATTAAAAACTCCGTAGTGTAAAACAGTATAAATGGAAGAGTCACAACAAGGAAATAGATGAAAAGTAATGTGTAGGAGCTTGTAGTAGGTATCAAAAAGATACAAGCCTCGATTTTATTGCATTTTCTTCTTCATGAGCAGAAGTTGATAATAGACTATTTTAATACTTTTTCAAAAGCTGCCTAGGAACCCTAGATGCTAAGGCATAAAGGGAATGGGTAAGTCCCCAGAAGGCTTTCTTTCTTTTCTTTTATAAAGGTGTAGGGGAAAAAAGGAAAATAAAAAAATAAAGAAAAACACACCCAGCTTCAAAGTTAGAGGTAAAATCATTTTCCTTTATCTATTATCTTGCCTAGTGCAATGTACTAAAGCAGTTTTCTGAATGTTATGAAATTTAATGTTAAACAAAAATAAGCAGAAACAGAAATGTGTTTTAATTTCCCTCTAATTACTTCCTCAGAACCAATCA
Source organism: Horornis vulcanius (assembly GCA_013401035.1). Taxonomy (NCBI): domain Eukaryota; kingdom Metazoa; phylum Chordata; class Aves; order Passeriformes; family Scotocercidae; genus Horornis; species Horornis vulcanius. The sequence goes on along the minus strand of VZUA01077581.1, from coordinate 1,520 downwards.
AGCTGCCAGTCAGGGGAATTGAAGACAGCAAACAGATCAACATTTTACCGTCTTTGTTTTTACATAGGAAACTTAGTTACTTTGACAATGGACAAAAAGATGTAGCTGAATTTGGTTTTAAGTGTAGGTAGCTGATTATTTCTTGAAACAATATTTACATTATTTTGTTTCAAGTTAATTTTGAGATTGCTTTTTTTCCAGCACAATCAGTTAAAAAAGTGCCTGCTAAATCTCAGGGAGGTTCTTTTGAAGATGCTGAAAAAAAATCCTAAATTAAAGGAACAGTGATAACACTTCCATTTATTGAAAATAAGGATAAGAATGCTGAGTTAAAGTGCCTTTAGAACAAATACATTTCTAAAGATCAGAAATCAGTTTGAAACTGATTTCTTTTGCATCTGCACTTGTGAAGTCATGTACACATCACTAAAACTCTCACAATTTCTCCTTCTCATGTAACAGAAAGCATGGGCTTAAGGTTTTCAAAGTTACCTGCACCCATAGGAAAAGTACAATATATACTTGGATTATTGTATTTCTTTATGCTATTGTATTTCTTTATGCTGGATCTGGAAAGCATGTGATTTGTTTTCAGAGGAAACTATACTCCTAAATTCCTTTGAAAAATCTCCCTCACTAAATCTGTTATCACCCTAATTCTTTATACAGATAACAAAAGGCATCTGTCCTGTCTTTTCTTTATATGCTTAACAAAAATAGCTTGATTAATTCTAAAAGACAGGCATAGCAAAAAATAGTGATATAATGAATCTGTAAATTNTTTTGTTTTTGGTTTTGGTTTTTTTTGGGGGGGTTGTCTTTTTATATTTTTGCTCGTTTGTTTGGGGAATTTTGCGTGTTGGTTTCGTTTCCTTCAGATTTATTCAAGTAGTCTGCAGGTAAGGAAGGGAGGGGTTTGTGTTTAAGGTATCAGTCTGGAGGACAGGAGTTTAAATCTTTCCCTGCCTGAGATGTTTGTTTCTGAGTTGGATACTGACTGTTTCCTAGGTTGGAATATTTCTGCAAAACACTGATAGTATAGCATTCCTGAAAGTCTCAGAAATGAAGATGTGGGAAGGAAAGCAATGCCTACACAGTGCCTCAGTTTTTGTCTAATTTCCTGTGAAATAATTTCAGTTATTTTTATTAAGAGCAACAAACAAAACAAAGAAAGGAGCAGAAAAATGCCAAAATTCAGAAACCTCAGCTTCAGCCCCTTTCCATTCCCTAAATTTCAAACACTTATGTAAGGAAGGATGCACTTGACTTGCAGAAGGATGCCTGAGGCCAGGATACAGCTTCTGGGAGAGGTGGGGAGAGGAGGGAAAACCTGCTGAGAATTAGTGTAGGTTTACTTACACTTGGACTATAGCCAAGTAATTATTATTTTGGTTTTGTTCTTCTTACTGTTTCATTGCTTATTTGTGTAGAGCCTTTGTTTCTTAGATGGTATTTATTCATTAAGTTGAACCTAGTTGAACACTTTAAATAATGTTTGTGCAGTTGATGATTTTTTTTTT
>VZUA01077567.1:11239-23785 GCA_013401035.1 Horornis vulcanius | reverse complement strand
CTTGAAAGCCAGCACAGCTTTCTACCCTTCCCAAACGTGAATGGAAATGCCCACAGGAGTGTCAGAAACAACTTCTGAGATGCACATCTCCAACCTGCTTTATGGGAGGCATTAAAAGCTGAATTCACAGAAAATGAGCTCTGAAATTGTGCTCTTTGGTGCTACCTGTTATGAAAATATCCAAAAATAAAAGAGGTCTTTGAAATATACTCAGCTGCATTTCTACAATTTAAAAAGACTCTCAGCAAGCTTCACATCCAACCAGGATTCCACAGTTTCTGTGAATACCTTATCAATGGCTACAATAACCTCTTTCAGCTATTTGATTATTTTCAGAATATCCCAGCTGATGCAAACCTGCCCCATTTCCCACCTGAAGAGCACTGATTTTAAGAAACCATTCCACAAATCACAACTGTCTTTGAAATCCAACTGATCTTCTCAGGATTCTTGGAGCGTAGGAAGAGAAGCAAATAAAATCACTCTTTTCTCACTTCCTACAGAAGTCTCGTTATTCACACCCCAGGAGCAACAGAGAAGTCACTTTCTAATCACACATTCACACCACTGAGGAACTCACAACTAGAGAGCTCACTACTGAAGTGGTGACAATTTCCCTGTTTAGCCATATGGCACAGAAGAAACACAGCTCCAGATAGAGCTTTCTGCAGCCCACTGCCATTGGGAGAGCCTTGTTCTTTGCAGACCTATTCATATCTCTGTTAAGCCCTACAGAGTAGTGCCACAAGATACCCAAGTGTCTAGCACACACTCCCAAAGCTTGGACACCTCTATGAAAATGAGTAGCACCATCAGGTACATGCAGATGGCTTGCAAAATGCATCATTTTCAAAGTGATTGAAAGCTGAGTGTTATCCTGTGTATCTACTCAAGCCTGTTTTTTAAATAAAAGACAAGCTGGTACATTAATGTGATGTTGCAGTCTAGCTCTGCCTCACCTCTAAGTGTAAATTTTAAAATGCGCTCCTCCCCTCTACACACACTCTTTGCAATGCAGTGTATTTCAGACCCAGCAGATGCTTGTCTTGTTCCTAAAACAGATTTAATGTGTTTTCCATGATCTAAACACCTGGCAGAAGGGCTCTGTGCAGATTTAATACTTTCCTAGCCCTGTGTTAAATTTGTCCTAGTGTTGCATATAGCATAATTCTGCAGCCATGTCAGCTATTCAGGTAATGCCAGAATGTCGTCATTAAGGTTTGTGTCAACAGCATGATCTGTATGTACCTTGTAATCATTCTGGTGTTGGGTTGCAAAGGTCCTTGGACTCTTCATTTGGCTGACTCTAATTCTGTCCACAAAGGTCTAGAGTTACACTAAGTAAAGGCTGACATTTACATGAGACACTAGGACTGCTAGAATGACTCACCAAGGTAAAAACTTGGCTAGATATTCTTTCAAGGTCGTAAATTGTAGGGTGATGGCTTTTCACGGAATTGTAAAATCACAGGATGGTTTGGGTTGGAAAGGATTTTGAAGACCATCTCGTTCCAACTCCTTTGCCATGGGAAGGGACATCTTCCACTAAACCAGGTTGGCCCAAACCTCATCCAGACTGGACTTGAACATTTCCAAGGATGGGGCAGCCACAGCTGCTCTGGGCACCCTGTGCCAGGATCTCACCACCCTCACAGGGAACAAGGGCTACTAACGTGCTGTAGAAAACCACTCTGCTTAGCAAGGCAAAGACAGACAGAGGGGCAGGTCACACACAGAGCTCCTCAGGATGAGGGATCAGGATCTCAGAAGTCCGAGAACTGATGGTTGCAGAAGCCTGGACCATCACTCATAAGGAAAAGGAGATGTGTCAGAGAGAAAACAGATACCTCAGAGTGACCTTGCAGTGTTTTCTTGGAAGCCAAATGGCCTCCTCTAGTTTTTACTGCTGAGTTGGAGAGCCGCACACACAGGACAGCTTTGGCCTCCTACAGAACACACTATTTCAACCACGTGATACAAATTAGTAATAGCAGGGCTAGTCAGCATTACAGCCAGTGCCCAAATGCTCCCAGGACATTTACTCCCCCAAATACACTCCACCCTTTAAAGCAGCACTAGCCAGCATGTTCAACAGGCTTGAAAGTCTTCTGGTTTACTAAATATCCTAGCCCTAAGGTCATTAGGTCTCAATCAAAACAAGGGAATTAGGACTAGAGCAGTGACTGTCCAGCACTGAAGCCCATAGTGCTTTTATCTGTTCCCATGAACTCTCCTTTACCTAAATCTAATATTAATAGTGAGAGCATTCAACACACTCATGAGAAGCAAACTGTGAAATAGAAGGACCACACAAGAGGAGGTGAGAACAGAGCATCTAATGTGAACCATGTGTGTGAAGGATGAGTTTGTCTACAGAGGTGCTGCCAGCAACGTGGATTTCAAGGATGGCTTCTGCTTTTCAGTAGACACCTACAGCAGCTAAGAACAAACAGAATTCCCAGTGATGGGGTCTTCCCTCAGCTGAACTGACAGGATCTGCTCTGATGAGAGCTTAACCCAGCCTTTCTCAAGCACTGGCAGCTGCAGCAGCCCACGCAGAGCTGCCTGTATTACTGTGGGAACACTGACTGGTGTGTCACAGGGCATCAGGCCAGGCACACTTGCAACCCTGACAGCCACCATCCCTTGGCCATGGTCTCTGCCACGTCAGGAGGTCTTAGCAGCAATCATCGCATCGAGGAACTAATGCCATGCAACTGAGTAACTTCTTGAGCACAAATTCATAAGCTGGTGCTATTCCTGCTTAGTGCTAAAGTTCAGTGCCTCTTTCATCATACTGGAAACTTGTCAGGAGCTGCTCTTATTCAGTTCAGTAGAGCAACCTCTCTCCAAGACCTTGCTCCTCACTCCAGATACAGTCTGTCCAAGGGCTCCTGCAGCACCTCACTGTGCTGTGGTCCTAAACCACAGATGGCCACAGTCCTCTCTGACCACTGCACAGAACAACCTCTGTGCCCTGGTTCTGTGCAATCTTGTGTGAGTCCAGACTGATCATTTACTTGGAAACAGAGTGGAACGTGAAGAGTGATGGCAGTTCTAAGGATAATGATGACTTTTGTTGAGCAGAAAAAAAAGGGGCAGTGATCCTACAATGCAGTTTTGTTAATGGTGTCTCAGGGGCATGGGACATTATTTAAAGCAGATTTATCAGTCCAAGAACTCCTTTTTAATCTGAACATGTCTGATTTTTCATCACTCTTTTTCTTTGGAGCCAAAATAGAAAAAGCCCAAATCATCCAATATTCCAGGTCCTGAAAACTGACTATACCAACTGTTACCTGATAGACTGGAAGGCAGCACTGCAACCAGCACCACAGGAATCTGTGGTGGAGTCCAGCCAGGATTGGTTTGCAGTGGGAACCCAGGGCAACTCAAAAACATTGGCTTCCCAGGCTCTGCTCCCACATCCAAGGGTTTGGATTATCCAGCAGCCCTTGCATCACAGCACAGCCCTGTTGATGGCCTCATGATATAACCTTGGACAGAAGCCATCCTTGAACTGCTTGAGACACAATTATAAATCAAGAGCAACAGCTAGAAATATGAAGGCCATGGGTGGTCCAAGTCCATGGGAAACTGTGCCTGGGGCCCCAGGGCTCAGTAACACACTGCAGGTGTGAATCAGACACACAGGGATATGTTCTCATTTTAACCAGGCAAATCCAACTAGACTGCAAAATATCCATCACGATAATTGGGTGTCACTGTTTTGGAGAGTGCCAGAAAGCAGAAGAGAAAGAGAACAGATCTCAAGTAAATTATTTGCACCAAAGAGCTGTGCAAAGCCTGAGGAATTCAGACACGTACATTGATTTTATTTGATAAGATGGGTTATTTGTAGCCTACTGACCTCTTCAGGGTAACTAAATCCTACACTGCTGGGGTATCTCTGTCTCTCTACACCAGGTGCCCATCTGTAACTCCACCAATTTTACTCCCAGACAGGATGATAGTCAGCTAAAAGATCTCAGATTTGCAGTTACTTTACGAAATGTTGAACAAATGTTGTAAGTGCCAAACTCTACCATGTGAGATCGACAAGGGCAAGATCCAAACCCTGAAGAAACACCCACACTCTTCTGACTTAGAGGACTGTCAGGGTGCTGGAAAACAGCTAAAGAGAGTTAAGGTGCCAAACCATGACCTCTCACATCTGGTTCTTCACAGACAGCAAACACAAAGGAAAACTTCCACGGAGAGAGTGAGTGGCTCAGGCAGGGAACTCACAGGGAAACACTACAGTGGCCTTAGAAACTGAGCATTCAGCAGCAAAAAACAGCTCTGCAAACATCTGCCAATGCCTTCAGGTGCTGTCTACATGGCCACAGGCACAGGGCTTGGCTGTACATGACATCAGCCACCAGGCAACATGGAATTTGATTCCACAGGCACCAGGAGAGGGTGGAAGCTGCCCTAATGGATGGGGAATGCAAATCCCAGGGCCTGCTCCTGCTCACGAGGATTGCATCACAGCAGGGAGCAGCAGGGGACCTCCACAGCTCCTGCAGCCAGCAAAACACCAGTTCAGGCATTTCCATGTCTTCTCCTGGCTGGCAAACCAGGCTCCATTCCTTCCCCACAGCTGCAGGCACAGCAGCACTGTCACCATGTGTCACATGTGCTGCTGTCCCCCACCAGGGCCACAGTGCTAAGGCTCACTGCAGGAGCAAAGTGTGTGACAACAGCACTGCTGCTGTTCCTGCAGGGTGTTTGTCAAGGCTGCCTTTGTCCTGGTGCAGGTGGCCCCAGGAGAAGCAGGGTTGGCATTCTGTGCAAGAATAATTCCTCTTGCTCCAGCAAAAGGGGATCAAAGATGAAACCTGTAAACCCTTAATTACCTTGGTGAGCTATTAAGAGCTCAATAACTGCTTTTTCTGTGTCAATCCAGTACACCACAGTCTTCATGCAGAGGAACCTAGCAGCTGGTTTATGAAGTTCACTTTTCACTTTCACTAAAGTAACAAGGGGTTTTTTAGACTTTCCCATCCAAATAGAGGAAAGCCTGAGTTCCAGCATCAAGCCAGGTTTCACGTGTAACTTGGGTCTTTTATAGAGGTCTGTATCAGTAATCTTCTTAAAGTGTCTCTATGTTCTGGAGGTGACCTGAGCCTACTCTGAAATACTCAGGATGTTTCTATTTGCTCTGGCACCTCTGTGTGACCCAAACCAGCCTATGCTCAGTTCACAAAACAGTCATTGCTGTGTTGTAAGGAAAAGGAGATAGTTCTAAACACACACTGCTTTATGTTTGTCTCTCCAGGTTCTTAGGGTAAATCCAAAGGCTAAGCCTCCTTGTAAGTCTCAGCATCCTGTCGGGGCCAGAGGAATGTCACAGTAAGTGTAAATATTATTGGATCAAGTATACTCAGCCTCCTAAAGCCTCTGTCTCCATCCTGCCCTGTTTATTTTTCCCCACACACTAGGTAAAAGCAGAGAGCCACCAGTGTTTTTGTGTCCATTGATTCCTCAGCCAGTGCAGTCTCTCACAACCATTCAGTTCACCAGAGTTACACCACTTTAATTCAGCCCTATCTATTGGCACTCAAAGAGCAGGTTACACATGTTTTAAGTTACTATTTACAGCGTTCTAGAAATATTTTGCCAGGATCAGCTCAGGCTCATTTTCACCAAGTGTCTAAGAGGCAAGGGTCAGCATGAACGTCAAGGTCTGGACCCTTAGCTCTGGAAAAGAGATTTCTGGCTTGGAATATTTCCTAATCAGAATTGCCAAGAACTGATGGAGCAGGTGACAGGGCTGGAAATGCCCAGGAGCTGCCACAGTTATACTTCAAAGATTCACTTCAGAACAGAGAGCTGGTTTAGAGCACATATGTGGCCAAGAGCTGGAGAAGTCAGAACACCTAGAGACAGATTCACATCTTAACCCAGGCTGAGAGGGAAAGAGATGAAAACATGGGTTATTTCAAAGATAAGGTTATAAAAAGAGGCAGTGTCACAGCAAAACAAACCCAAGCACTTCAGTGGCACATTTATATGCAAGACACATGGTTCCAAAGCTAAATGAGACAGAGATGAGTGCACATCAACACTTCACCATGGAATAAGGACATATCTTGCACTGCAAATATTTGATCATCTCAAAACTGCCCTTCTTGCATTACTGGAACTTCTGTGACAGCTGAGCTTTAACAGAGGATGTCAGGACAGAGTAGAAAAATCCTACTCATTTCTCTATGTTCAGCCTCACTGTAGCAACCACAGACACAACACAAGCCAGGGAGTGCCAGACCTGGGATCAGCTAAACCAGGTCAGGATCTCTGTGGAAGGGGAGAGCTACTGGCAGCAGCAGCACTGATCTTTACACAGAGGCTGCAAGATGTGAGCAGGTAATTGGCTTAAAGCTCTGAGCAACATTTACTGCTTATCACCTCCTCTTCCCACTAACTTGGTGTCTGCAGCCAGGGATTTGTTTCCTCTTGAAGCACCTGAGTGAAGGAGACACTGCATGGGGTATTTATTAGCCCAGAACATGAACAACAGTTAAAACACTCTTCTTCTCCTTCAAAGTAAGGTGCCAGCAACACAGCCAGGTTTCTGCATGTGAAAAATTCCATCTATAAAAATCTCTTTTCTTTGCCATCTAGATGCAGAGTCCCTCACTGAGCCTGGCTGGGTCTGCCTATGGAACCACCCCGGTGTTTACAAAGGTAAAGAGCACAAGTTGTCTGAGCAACACTTGTCCTGCAACTACCAGCATTAGATTTTGGATTTTTTTCTTCCATCAGAAGGTATTTCTAGGCTGGAACATTGGTTCATTTACAATTCAAAAAAGCCAGCATACTTCGTTAGTGATGCTATCAAACTAATATCTTAATTGGTAAACGATCCAGACAGACAGAACCACTTATAGGAATTCGTCTCATTTATTTCCTGCAAAGGAGGCTGAAGTGGAAACCTCACATTGTAACCACCCTTATTATGTTGCATCCAGTGGAACAGATGTTTTTCCTGCATTTGTATCTTTATTTAAATGCACAAGCATTTAAATAAAGCACTGGTGTTCTGGTGAAAAAACTTCCACTTACACACTGCAAATACATTTAGAATTCAGACAACTATTGTAAGTAAAATGAAAATACATGCGAGAGCATCCTCCTCAGCGAAGGGTGTATCATTTCCTAATAAATGTTTCAACAGGGAAATACTTAGATCAGGCATTTAACACAAATATTTTCTCCTCCAGGGTCTACAAAACATAAGAGCTACCAAGGGTCAGTTGGTGGTGTTTGAGTGTCGTGTTCACTCCACACCCACCCTGCAGGTTCACTGGTACAGGGAATATGATCAGATCCTGGATTCTGCTGATTTCCGAATACTGCGGAAAAGTAGGTGTTGCTGCACCTGTTTGATGCACAGACATTTTACTGGGACAGGGGTAGGACAGCAATGGGAGCTGCTATAAAAGTCAGGAGATGGTTCATCGAAGCAGAGTTAAGTTTACGGTATCAGATGACCTGAAGTCACAGGCTGCTGCAGTCTGCACTTCCTCTGGCAGTGCCTGAGTGGGTCAGGCCCAACAGGGGGATATTCCAGGCTGTTAATTATTAATGACAGCCCTCCTGGGCCAGGGAGCATTGCCACCATGTGCTAGAACTACTGATGAACTCAGGAAAAAAAGCATAACCTCATTTCAAACAATTTCTTATACTCCCAGGATTGGGGTCAGAGCTCCAGAGGGCCAAACCCACAACAACCACAGTCAGCAGAGCTCTTTGTGTATCAGCTCAGTGGAGAGGTGTTTGTACCACCAGGTTCCCCAGCCACTCCTGAGTTTTCCTTATCCAGATGCTATTCCTTGTGATGGACAGAAAGGGAGGTGGTTCCCTTGTAACCCAGGTGGCAGCTGAGGGGGAAAGGGAGTGAGGGCTGAAGGGTTTGGGGTTTTTTCCATTCTGACATTACAATAATTTAAATTATTTCTCTCTTATCTTGAGCAGAGGCTTGTTCATCAGCAGTTCCTGGTAAGTACACTGTGTATTTTTTGTTTGACTCCTCACCATACTCAGTACTTCCCACCTCATCCAAAATAAAATAATAATGTCCAAAGGTAGTCAGAAGAGAATAATCAGTTGGGCCAAGACCATTCAAGTTCTTAATTTTGCTGCAAGCACCTGAAAGAACCTGATTTTTTTCCACTGCCTTGGAAAAAAGTATCAATCTTTTTATATTCAGCCAATGAAGAGTACTCTGTGCTAAGAGAAAGCATATCAACAATTCTGACCTATAATCTTTTAAACTTGTGCAAGAAAAGCCAGGATTTAGCAAAAAAAAACAAAACAAAACAAAAAAAACCCAAACAAACTAACAAAAAAACCCAAAAAAACCCAAAAAAAAACCCCAAACAAACAAAAAAAAGGCAACAAAATCACCAAAAACCAACCAAACAAAAACAACCAACCAAACACCCATCACAAAAAATATGCTTTGTATCATTAATGTAACAGGAAGAGTCTTCTTTAATCTTGCTGCTTCTAAAGCCCTTGATTTTCTATGCCCTGCACTTTTTTGCACTTTTTTAGTACCAATCCCCATCACTGTGTAAAGAGTCCTGTAGAGAGCAGTTCCTACAGGTTAACATTTGCCTCTTGTAATACAACATCATGCCTGAATCTCTTATTTCAGAGGAAGTCTGCACCCTGGTTATTACAGAAGCTTTTCCAGAAGATTCTGGAATATTTAAATGTGTTGCTGAAAATGAATTTGGGTCTGCAGCATCCAGTGCTCATCTCTCTGTTTCCCCAGGTAAGCACATGGATTTCTGTGTTGAGCAACTAAGCACAAAAGAATTTGCTGTTGCTCAACATCAGGAAGAATCACAGATATTTCCCAAGCAGAAGCCAGACCCAAACAATTTTGTAGGCTCAAGATGAGAGAAAGGCCCAAATAATGCAGTCTGCTTGGGTATCTCTCAAAGCTAGATGAAAGTTGTTCTGTGTTTGTGCTTTTGGTCCCTCTTCTTCCTGGGTCAAGGATGACAAGGTGGAGATGCTGTTCCTTCTCTCAGAGGAGTCTCATCCCTGAACTCCATCCCTCCAGGGATTCCAGCCTGGCCCAGCACATTGGCTGTGTCTATACCTTGTTTGTGGTACCTGACCTGTTTGGCTCGGGCTGGAAGCCATCTGCAAGCAGAACAGCCCCTGGCATGTACCCAGAGCTCACCAGTCCTGGCCAGCAGTCAGGTTTGGCTCATGCAGCTGTGCAGGTTTCAGTCTGTGCAGAGCAGAATGAGCCTCATCCACCTGCTCAGACATTCCAGTTCCCCACTCCCTGTTATTGCAGGGCTGTACTGGTGAGCCACCACTGCTTCCTACCTGATGTGGGGACAATTCTACTTCCAGGAGCTAAAGAGCTGGAAAGCTTTGGAGGTGCTGCCCCCAGACCAGCTGTGCAGGTCACCATGAAGAAACCCACCTTCCCCAGGAACAGCCAAGCAGGAGCCAAGGACCGTGGGGCAGCTGCTCTGCCATCCTACAGCCCAGAGAGCCCTGGGCTGGGCACTCGAGCAGCAGCCACAGGCTTTGGTCAGAAGAACTCCAAGAGCCAAGCTGAAGATTTCCATGGAGATTATGAAAATTCACCTCAGGCTTCGCCTCTGCGGTAAGACAGAGGGAAAATCACATCCCTGGGTCAGCTTTTCACAACACATGAGGCATGAACTGTCCAGTGCTCCCAGCTGCACACCCCAGTGCCCCTTTCCCTGGCAGGGATCAGGCAGATGCAGTAGCCTGAGCTGTTTGCCTGGGTGACAATGACAGTGTGCAGCTCCAGGCAGGTCACAGCACAGCTCCATTTCACCAAGTTTGTAACCACCTAAAGCATCAGGGAAGTGCCTGATGTCGTTTGCAGGAGTGCCTGTCTGTGAGTAACTTAAAAGCATCACCCCAAATAATGGTCCTCTAGGAGACCTTTGTCTCCACAGCAGAGTGTGAGGCAAAGATTACAGTGCCTGGGGATTCTCAAGGTACAATTCTGTTGCCACCACCTTCCTTGGCGGCCTTGGCCAAGTGGCATCACCTCATGTTTCTGTTTCCTATTCTGAAAGACAGCAATGAAACTGGAGAACCTGTAAGCATGGTGCAGACAGGACCTGCAAAGCACTCTGTGGAGGAAAAGCACTTGAGCCAGTGACCGACTGGATAGAAGGAAAACTGTCCCATGCCATGGTAGGGACACTCCCCACTCAGGAGATGGAGATTCTCCCCCAGTAATAAAGCATTCTATTTTATAACAAGACTTGATCCAATTTCCATCCCAAATGCAGCTCTCAAGTCGCTGTACACTTATTACACTATCAGTTATCCTGTTTGATTGCTCCAGAGAAACAAAACAAATTAGAATGCATAGATTGGTGATGTCATCCCCATTTCTGGAGGGTTTCCCAGGGGTTTATAGATGTAATAATGACCCCGATGGTGACAGTTCAGCCATCCAAGCCCAGCAGAGGATTCCCTCAGTGCTGTTAGTGACGGTGAGAGCTGTGTGGAGGCAGAGTGTGTGTGCCTGCTCTCCCAGCTGAGTGCCAGCCTGCAGCTGCAGTGATCCTGTTACAGAGTGTGGAAACGCCTGTCCCTGACAGAAAGCATTCCCTGGCTCAGAGATTATTTTTGGATGTACTCAGCCATTTTAGCTAAACCAGTTATTTTAACAATTCTGAACTCTCTCCTTTAAATTTTACTACAGGAGGGATCATATTTCAATACTGATGTCTCCATGCAGGAGAGTTACTTTTTTGCTAAATTACTAAGTAACAATGGTTTTGCTTCAATAACCAGCATGCTCTCAGTTAGGCTTCAAGCCCTTCTATGAAATCCAGGCTCCCTCCAGGAAAATCAGCTGGGTCCCTAAGCAGATCCTAATGCATAAAGGGATTTACCATGCCACCAAAAACAGCTATGTAATAGCTCTTAAAAATGTAGGTTGCATATGCATGTATATATATATAAATAAATGTAAGCAAAAAAATATTAACTAGCCCAGACTTTGGACACATCTCAAAATACAGAGAGAAATTATAAAAATTTCTAGATATATCCATCTATGAGAATTTCAATACCTCTAAATTCTACAGACATACTGCCAGGTGCTTTGAAACATCAGTATGAATATGACTCAGCATTGTAAATGTTGCTGTTACCTCAAACTCAGCAATCATGGCTAATGGCTGGCTGTAAAATAACTGTCTTGTTAGTCAGATTTAACATATAATTCCCTCATGTAGTGTATGTGGTTGCAAATGTATTACCACAGGCAAATACCAACAAAGGCAGTGATGACAGAACAAAGCCATTACTGGGAATAGCTAAAAATGAATGAAATTCTTGTACCCATATTCTGCCAATTATTGCCTAGCAACAGGCACTCCACAAAAGCTAGAAAATGCAATTCAACAAGATTCTCACTATCAGCTACTCCTTTCTGAGCCCTTTACACCTGCAGCTTACAGTGTCCTCCACAGCCTTGAAGAAGCAGAAAAAAAACCCATTTTTGATTATTAACTTCATTAAAGAAACTCAATCCAAGCAAAAGAAGAGGCTTCAGGCACTAATATAGTGCCAGGTATTTTAGGTAGCTTTTAAGTATCTTAATTAATAAGCAACAGATCCTTAACTCTTTTTCTAGATGTTTTTTCTCTATGACTCAAGCAATGAAGAGAAAGAAGCCAATCAGAAACAGCAGGGCACCATTCTTAGAGAGTAAACTGAGGCAGGACAGAAAAGCTGATTTCTGACACCTCGCAGCGCTGGCCACAGCGCTATTAAGTTACTTGGCACAGGAGATGAGATTTATTCCTCTGCCTTCATCAGTTCAGCTTCCAGTTCTTTCACCTTTTTCCTGCCTTCTGGATGTCACGTTTTTCTGTTCCTTCTCTTTCACACAAGCTAAATGTAAGCAGTGCAGTCTTTTAAGTCAGTCTTTTAAGTGTATAAAACTGCCCTCAAATTGATGCCTTGCAGCCAACTTTAGTGCTAAGTTGAGGTTGGTGGGAAGCCAGGGAGCCTCTCTGAGCACGGAGCCTGACCTTTAGCGTGCCCAAAGCTTCCTGCAGGGCAATGAGATGATCCAGGTACCTTTTTTTCGAGTACTCGCCTCTCTTTGTGCAAACCACCTCTTTTCAATAATTTTTTTTTTTTTTTCTTTTTTACGTAAAAAGCAAACAACCTCTCCGACAACTAAGGACGTTGAATTCCCTCCCTTAATCAATTTCATGCGAGGAATTTATATAAATTAGCACTCAATTAACACCTGCTCTGTAGTTTTATTTCACAAACGATGGGGTGATGTTTAAATACAAGCGCAGGAGGTGTATTAACCTCTCGAGGATCTCTGTGGCACAGAGAATGGAGACGGGAGGCAGCTCAGAGCCCACACGCAGCCCAGCCGCGGTACTTTCGGGCTTGAGGTGTTTTTAAACAATGGGTCAGGGTTGCCAAAGTATAATTAAGTTATTTAAAACACCATAATGTTAATTTAAGATGTAATTAAGCATCGAAGCTGATGATTCA
>VZUA01077567.1:0-10239 GCA_013401035.1 Horornis vulcanius | reverse complement strand
CAGAGCCGGGACAGAGCCGGGACGGGCAGCCCAAAGAGCCGCGGCCGCAGCAGCGGAGGCTCGGAGCGCCGGGCGGTGCCAGAGCTGCCCGCGGGCACCTGCCCAAGTCCCGGCCCTCACACGGTGTCCGGGCTGCGGAGACTCTTATTGTGACAGCGGCGGGGGCCGGGGACGCGCAGGGCCCGCGGTGTCACCGCTGGCAGCACATTAAAGCCTCCGGTCTCGTACCGCCGCGCAGAGGGCGGCTATGACAGCCCGGGCCAGTGAATGACCGTCCCTTCCCAAAATACCGGCCACGGCCCAGGTGACAGCTCCTAGGCTGTAGGTAAGGTGCCTGTTCGGGTCTTTTCCACGTCACTTTTCACTCGGAAGCCGGTTAGGGAGGCGGCGTGAGGGACCGCAGCGCGCTGGGAGTGCTGAGGTGACACCGCACCTTTAGGGAGCGGCGGTGTCAAAGGGGACGGGGGCGGCAACAGAGCCAAAAACTTGGGGTTGTTTTTCAACAGGCAGTCTGTCCCTGTTGTTACTTACCGCTTTCAGCTTGTAAGGTCAAATGTCTCTTCGGTTTTTTTTTCCCCTCCCAAATCAAGGTGGGACTATTTGAGGAAAACATGGCTTATCCCCCGCTGTGAGGAGTGACGCTGTGCATCAGAGCTTGGCTTAGTGCAGCGTTCTAGAAAACAAAGTGGACGCTGGTTGCTGTCCACAGCCTGTGGTACAGTGAATGTACAAATCCGTGCACAGGTAGTGATATAAAAACGGGATAAAGACAAGACTTAACGAGTTTTCTGCACCAGTGAATGAGGACATAGTGTGGACGTGCTCCAAAAATTTCAGCCAGCTTCAAATTCCAAGAGTATGACAAGGGAAAGGTTAGGGAATTTTTACTATAAGGCCTCTGTTTACTTACACCTAAATCACAACTAATATTGACAATTACCTTTAGGAAATGAAAGCCTTAAGTCTTTAATATCAGAGCAACGTCTCCAGTTATCTCCCCCCATGGGAATTCATGACCTCGTGGAGCCCTTCTCCAGGCTCTCCAACGAGAGGAATACAATATACTGGGTATATATAGCAGCAAAACAGCTGATCTCAGTGGGGCAAGATTACAATATTTTCCAGCACATGTAACTGTGGGGATTTTTATTCTCTCTCTTTTTTCTTTTCAATTTTTATTTTTTATTAGTGGCTTTATGTTTATTTTGGGGAGGTTTTATTTATCCTGAAGCTGAAGTCACTGGTCCATTTAAAAAAGATTGCTCAGTGAAACTTTCCCAGGTCTTGAGTTAATGGAAAGGCCAGGTTTAGATATCAAACACCTGCAAAATAAATGCAGAACTCGGAGCAGCTCAGCTTGCCCTACCCTATCTTGCAGCTCATATCATTCCAGCAATTAGCAACCTTAATAGCAAATCTCAGGAAATCACCTCAAACAGAGACGCACAGTCTAATCCCAAATCTCAGTTGGATATTAGAAGCTCTCAATTCAAAACCCATTAGAGAAAAAAATCAGGAGATTTGGTTTCAAAAGTTTAGTTTTAGACTTAAAAGAAAGTGAAACTTTTGTACTTCCCTATGGTACAAGGAATTTCTTGGCACAGATAGCTGGTTCTGGGGAATAGTACATTTAGCATTTTGACAGGGCATGAAACAGCAGGATCCAGGGATATTTAGTTAAGGTGAAACATGGGAAATTACCTGGCTTAGCAGTAGTATCTATGTTTATCTGTAGACCTAGGCAGGTTTTTATCCAATTGCTATTTCCTTTAGAATTTACTGGGCTCTGGCATATAAGACAAGCACGATGATCATTGCACCTGAGCCAGATGTGGTTGTTATTGTAACCCAAAATGTTCACACAGTTGTGGGACAGTTCTAACAAATCCTAAATAGCTTTATTTTCAGTTCAAGCTTTAATTTAGTTGAACTTTAACTTCATAGTGTTTGGATTGCTAATGACTGCTCAGAACACAGTATTTTTGTGGTTCAGCTTGTGACGTACAATTTATTTTATCTGCATTGTCTTCCTTAAGGGAAAATCCACTCCAAGAAGGCCTCTATTCTGCAAGGCAGGGGTTCCATTCTATCCAGGAGCCCAGCCAAGAAAACTTTTGTGGCCTACCACCTAGCTTTTACCAGCCACCTATCCAAAGCCAATTATCACCAACAAAAACCCAGGACAGCTGTGAAACCTCTCCTATGAGTGTCCCTAATCTCCCATCCGTTTCCTCTATGTGCCAACCAACCATGTTTAACTACGAGCGTCCAAAACACTTTATCCAGTCTAAGAATGTGTGTCAAGGGCAACAGCAGCCTCCAGGACCTGCAGCCTCTACAGAGTCAAGCAGAGAAATCAAACAGTCCTCCATCCTCATACAGCCTCGTAACCCCAGCGGGCAGAAATTCTCCTCCTCGTCATCGCTGAGCTCTTCAATCACGCTCTCCTCACCTTCCTGTAGTGCCCCTAAGGAATCCACATATCCCATCACACCTGCATCTGCACAGTCTCCTGCTAGCTCATCATCTGGGCAGAGGCTTCTACCCATGCCTAACCAATCCCCCGCAGCCTTCCTGTGCTCAGTGCTCCCCTCGCAGCCCGGCTATAACAGCCCAGCTCCTTCTCCCATGGAACCTCAGTAAGTATACACAGCCTCCTAACCTGCCCTGCTCCCCTCTGCCCTGGCCTGTCCCCAGCACTGACCCCAAACCCTGGTGAAGCACCAGGCTGGCCCAGCCCATGGCACAGCTCCCACTGACTGCTGCTGTTCAAGGCAGAGCTCAGAGTGGGGTCAGGAGGCTGAGTGCTGGCCCTTGTGGGAATTAAACTGCACAGCGGGCAGGTCACAGGCTGCTGTGTGAGTTTTCTGGAGCTGGTTTGTTAACTTTGATTTGACAGAAATCTCTTCAGGTTATTTAGAACAGAAGACAGGCACCCATCTCATTAATTTCTTTCCAAAAACATGGCTTATGGACAGGGAGACGGGAAAGGCAGTAGTATTCCCCACACATAAACAGTGAGTCCTAGCAAGTCTCAGCAATATTTTCAGGTTCCATATCATGATGTGGATCTAAACTCACCTACAATACCCCTTTTATTAATCATACATGTAAAAGAAAGGCAGCCCTTTGAGAATTTTACCCCTTTAGGCCAAAGACTAAATTCTTTCCTGAATGTGTATTATATCATTTTGCCTTTGGGCTGCAATCCAAATATCTTCCAAGGTCAGTGAGATCTCAAAGGGAGCTGGGCCTTGCCTTCTCACCAACTTGTATTCCTGCCAATATCAGCTGGAGGTCCTGGGGAAAGTCAGGGTAGAATATGCACAAAGTGAGATATTGGAAAGTTGATAGGGGCAGGGGGTCCAGCTGACTTGGATATAAATCCAGGTTTAAGTGTCAGTTTGCATTCAGGAAATCAGAATATTTCTGTCTGTTTTCTGAATCACAGCACTGAGGGAAGGGGAAAGGTAAGATGGGGTGGGTTAACTGAGGAGTGTTTCCTGAAGTCCTGCAGGAGTGTGGGGGCTTTGGGACACAGCTGGAGTTTGTGACTGCTGGGGTTTGTGTTTGTAGTGTGGGGTTGTTTGTTTCCATACAAAGGGCTTGGGTGCCTCACAATGCTTTTCATATAAGCTGCTCTTAAATGCAGCACGTGGTGAGATAAGGAATTATTTTCCCAATCACACTACTAATGGGCAAACAGGGACATGAGATGTATTCACCTGTTGGGCAAATCACTAAAGTTTTGAAGTTATAACTTGCATCAAGTTATTAAGTCCAAGCAGTGCTGGGAGTATTGCAGAATTGTAACTTTTCTATTCTAGTCTAGTCAGCAGAACAAATTCCCAGGCAACAGAAGGATTTGGAATAGAAATAATTTCTGAACACAAGCAGGTCACAAACCAGGTTAGAGCCTGTCAGCACAGGTCTGTGATCTCCAGCAGACCTTTGCAACCCATTCTGATGGATGCTCCTCTTTTCCTAGCATCTGTCAGGTTCAGATGTAGTACCCAGCTCCAGGAGCTGATTGTATCCCGTGGCTGTGGATTGCAGGGTCAGGCTGTGAGGATGTAGAGATGCTGAACGAGTGTTGTGGGAGCACACTCAGTGACTTGGCTGCATCGTGATGCTTCTTCCCCTTAAGGTTTTGATACTCAATTACCCAGCTTGGCCCCTTCACCTCCCAGATTCTTTGTGGGATCATTTGAACCTCAGTTTTTAGGAGGCAGGCTCTCATTTTTGTGTGCACTCTGTGAAGCTGTAGCAAATAATCCAGCAGGCCTAGGTGAATAACTTTGTTTTCTCTTCCTGCATGA
The DNA here is from genome assembly GCA_013401035.1 of Horornis vulcanius. Classification (NCBI taxonomy): domain Eukaryota; kingdom Metazoa; phylum Chordata; class Aves; order Passeriformes; family Scotocercidae; genus Horornis; species Horornis vulcanius. The sequence goes on along the minus strand of VZUA01077567.1, from coordinate 5,920 downwards.
GTAGCTACTCGCAGCCCATGTATAACAAACAAACCAGCATCAACTCTATGCAAAAGACATCAGACCAAGAAATACGAGGAACAAAAGAGGCCCTCATTCAGGACTTGGAAAAGAAACTCCGATGCAAAGACAGCCTTCTCCAGAATGGCAACCAGGTAAGGGATTGAACAACTCCCAGCAGTGCAAGCAAGGGGGCAGAGGCTGCTTCTACTGCCCCAGAGGCTGGAGCCTCCAAACTGAGCTAAAAGCAGAAGGAAATACAGGAGCACCACTGCCCAAAGACCTTTACTCAGAACCTCAGCAGATCCCATGAGAGCAAAAGCCATTTTTGACCAGAATATTCTTTCAATGTGAAAGAAAAAGGAACAGGTTTAGAGCTGTGGCATGAATTTGAACTCTCTTCTGGGGATTCTGTTGAACATCACATCCACAGAAAACTAGAAGTCCAAGGAGAATGCTTCAGTTCTCTAGACATGACTACAACCTGGTTTTCAACACTGGGCTTAATAAACATCTCAAAATCATTAGAACCTGAGGAAAAATTGGAATATTTGAAAGTTCATTCCAGAGACCACCACCAAATGGGGTAATTTTTTACTTTTTAGGTGATCATCACCAAATGGGGTAATTTTTTTCTTTTATATGAACAACAGTAAGCAAAAGAAATTATATGAGGTTTTATCATAAAGCCTGTCTCCTATAAGAAGGCTTCTTAGTCTCAGTACTTATTTATTTATTCTGCAGAGGGTCACAATAGAATCCCCTTTACCAAGAAATCAAAATCTGGCAGAAAAATTTGCTATCAGTAGGGAAGCCCACTGCAGCAAGCTAGAGCAGGCAGGTGTCTAATGTGGGAACCTTTCTGCTGGGTGGCAGGCAGACTGGTAGAAGGACAGTGTTTAAAGTTTCCATCTTCTTTCCCCTGAAGTAGAAAGGAGTGTTTTCGTGATCATCAGTGAGAACAGGTTTGTGTCATATATGTAGTTTTAAATACTGAATGTGGAAACAAGTAGGTCAAATCTGACTGAATATGCCCCTAAACAGGAATGTCCTGGGTGCTGTAAGAAAGCTTGTCATAGCAAGTCAGCTTTTCTTCCCATAGGAAGCCAGGCTAAAAATAAGGCTTATGCAATCAGCGCTGTGTCCTCCTCCCCTTGCCCTCCAACAGTGTCTGAGCCAACAGGCCAATCTCAGCCACACTTGATACACTGGTAAGGACCTCAGGGATATTCAGCTCTCACAGGTTTTGCTAAAGGTCTTGTGCTCTCTTCTAAAGAAAAGTCCCACAAGGCTCCCAAACCTTTCCCCACACAGCAGTAGACACAGGGATATCTGTACAGAGTAGAAATTCAGTCAGAGCTTGTCCTCGTGTCACAAAATCCAAACCTGAGTTAAACTTTGTGGGCAGTGAAGTGTCAGGTGTGCTGGTGCCCAGGGCAGTGACATACCTTTCTAAAGTAACCCATGTGACAGAGGTTGCATTTATCTCTGCTCATTTTTATCCCTGTGTGCCACATCCAGGTTGTAGGCACTTACTGTGTCATGCCTGAAACACGTCCTTGCCTCCTCCCTGGACAGCTCACAGCACTTCACCCTGCAGCTGTGCTGGCATAAACCTCCCCAGTGCTTTCAGGGGCAGTGGTGCTCCCCTCTGGCTCTGCCTGCTTCTGGTGTGGCTCTTGCTTTTTTGGGAGCATCCATCATGCCTCCAGCTCCACAGCTGAATGACTTGGGAGGTTTTCCCAGCCCTAACAGAAAGGTACCCTGGGACTTACTCTGGCTTCTGAGGATGATGCCATCAGCTACCCATAAATAATCCCAGCAGAGAAAGAGGAGGAGTGGAAGGCCACAGATGGCATTAGGGAGGCTTTGATGAACAGGCAGTTTAATCTTTTATGCATTTCAGTGCTGTATATATTGAGGCTGACTTCAGTTGGCATCACAGACTGCAAACCCTTTGGGCCAGACAACAGACTCTTTGGGTCAGCTCCCGCTTCCAGTGACAATATCCTGAATTTGTGGCTTCTTAATGTGCTCTTAACAAGCTGATCTGAAATAGTAAATGGACTTCTGAGTAGAACTCCTCTCCACTCTGCTTCCAGCGATTGACTTATGAGGAGAGGATGGCTCGCAGGCTGCTGGGACCAGCGAATGCTGCCTCTGTGCTGGACACACAGGGTGAGGACAACGTGCACAATGCTCAGGTAACTGGGACCTGTCTCTAGAGCAAGGATTTCCTGTGATTGTGCTGTGGCCTGCCTGTACCTGGATGGGGCAGAGATGGGGTTTATTTGGTAGCAGTGCAGGTGAGGAGAGGGCTCTCAGAGCTCTCTGTGGCAGGGTTGGGTGCTTTCACAGGGTGATGGCCAAGGGGGAAACTGAAGCACCATTCCCTTGCTGTGCCTGATCTGTAGGAATGACCTCTCCAGGGAGGAATTACAACAGCTGCTGCACAGCACAGTGCCTGTGACAGGCAGGGAGCAGCACCATGAGGGAGCCAGGTACCCACTCCCAACAGCCTGAGTGCAGGCTTGGCCAGGACAACAAGGTTTACACCTGTCTCTGTTCGGAATAAGTGACATTGGCTTCAAGAGATCATGGCCTTGGGCTGGGATTGGTTGGGTTTTAGCCCTTCCAGGGGGCTGCAAGCATTAAGAGAATGCAAAGCAGTTATTTCAGCAGCCCACATGCTCATAGACAAGAATATATGACTACTGGCATTTTCCAAAGTGTTTTAGTTGAAGACTTGCATCATTTGTTGGTTATTCAGGCCAGTTAGAAGCTCTCTTTGGCACTTCTGTGCTCAAAGTTAGTGGAAGTATCTGTGATGTGGCACTGGGTATCTGTGCAGGGAAGCAAACACCCCTCCTGCTGCAAGCAGCAGAGAGCCAGGAGCAGGCACATACCTGCCAAAGTGCCCTCGGCAGAACTCCTGCATGGAGCAGACACCTAAGATCACAGCAAAGGAGGAATACACAGTGTGAGCTATTTCTCCACAACAATCACCAGGCAAGAAACAGGAAAGAAGGGAAATTCTGAATGTCAAACAGCAAGGGAAGCCTCATCTTTTGCAGAAAACATGGGAATATTCAGTCAAAACAGGATGAATGACAATTTTTCAGCATGTGTGAAATGCTGCTTTCTAAAAAGAGCATTGGAAGCAGAGATTGACTTGTGTTTGGGACATCATACTCCCATTGTTCAGTCTTATTTTTAAATATTGTAGTCACTGATTCATTCAACCTCCTGATTCTTCAGGAACATAACTCAATCCATGTAACAGGTCATTAGAATCATCAGCAACTTCATCACTACAGCATCATTTGACAGGACAAGTAATAACTGTACAGAACTTGTGTAAATGAGCAGATACAGGCAATTGCCTTTGGACTCCATGTTGAACTCAGCCCAGCAAACCCCTCATTCATGTAATATTTCCCCTGAACTTAAAACTGCCTCCGTGCTTGAAGTTTAAACCCAGGCTTAAATGTTCCACAGGACTGGGCTGCAGAGCAGAGAACCAAACCCTGGAATGGCTCAGTGCAAACACTCCAGCAATTTTCATGCAGTGTTTGCTCTCTCTGACTCCATTGCTAAAACAAGTTGCTGGCACCAAACTCTGTTGCATTTTCCAAACACCCAAGCTCCTAACAGGAATCAATCCTGGGTGCTTTATCAGATTTAGTCATGTGATTGCAGAGTTGTCAGCAAGCTTAGCTGGTGCTGTGATCTAGAAAGAAAAGTATTTTCCAGCTCAGCATGTGTCCATCACTGCTGGTACCATATTTAAGTGGGCACAATACAAGGCTCTTGCCAGCAATTCCACTTCTATTCCTGCTGTGGGGAAGGACACTCTGTACTCAGCTCTCAGTTTAGATATTGCCAGGAGCCCTGCTCCTCTCTAACAAAGGTTATGGGCTGGCAGAAAACTTTGTGTGCCAGAAAAAGCTGCTGCACCCATCACCTGGGCAGCAGTGAGAAGTTCTGCCATGGCAAAGCCTGTGGTGACCACAGAGTGTGTCAGGTCCTCATGTAAGTTCCTCTACCCATGTCCCAATGACTTCTGAAGTAGATTCATTTTGGTTTTAAGCAGCAGTCAGGATATGAACTTAAAATTCTCATTCAGTCCACAGATAAATCTTTCTAAGTGAGCTCACCTCTCCCCTTTCTCTTCCCAAGCACCAGAATGCAGAAAACATCAGGCTGCAGGTTCCTACAACACATGTAAGGTAAAGCAAAAACTTGTGCTGTGGTATTCTTTAAGATATTATTTCAAACATTTTTAGGCAACGTTGGTTTAATCCCACTACTTATCACTTTTGCTAAAGTAGTAATTACTAAATTCACTCCCTTTTGACTAAAATGCTACTATTTGTGGATGGGTGGTGATGGCTGTGATCTTAATCCAGTGAATTCCAAGCATAGCATTAGAGGTTTAAAAACTCCATGCACCTTGGGAAAATATTCTTTGTATTCTAGAAGATTAATTTCTAGTCAAAGAAATAGAAATATTTAAATGAATATAAATTATGAAAATGAAACACAGCCAAATTTCTCCTGTCAGTTCTTTTGGATATTAGGCCATAATGAAGTTTATGCTTCTGTGTTGAATTGAACTTGAGCAAGAGAAGTGGCTGATCAAAAGTTATGACTTACAGCTGAAAATCCAACCAGAACTATAGTGTTGGATTCCTAAACATGTTAAGGGACTCCAGTTGCAATCAGAGCTTTGATGTCACTTGTGCTACCGTAGTTTTTACACAATTAACTGTTCCTGTCCCATTTTCAGGAGCAGACCATCCTCCAGAGGCGACGATCGTGGACATGACTCAATCCAGGAGAAGTTTTTTCAGCCACGTTTTACACAAGTGCCTGAGGATGTAGTGATTGAGGAGGGACGGTTCTGCAGGCTGGACTTCAAAGTAATGCCAACCTCTCCCTTCCCATTCCACTGCCAACCTCTCCCTTCCCAGTTCATTCCCTCCTGGGGTGTGGGGCATGGGGAGAGTTCTCTGCAGTGCCTTTACACTTTAATAAGCCAGAGCACTAAAGGCAGATGGTTCAGGGTCTCCCCAGGCTATGGAAACCAAGGAACAGGAGATGGCTAAATATTTCAGTATTTTACCTTGGAAAATGTAAGTGGAATTAGCTGCATGAGATTATGATTAAAGCTAAACAGTGGTAAATACAGACCACTGTGGAATGTCTCTATACCTCCATGGGAAGAATAAATATTAATGGCCTGCTGAAAAAAGGCTTTTGGCAGGGAACCTTGTGCTTTGCACAGGGACTCCACTCACTGCTTCAGTGGATACACAACCAGGGAGATCTGTGGAGGACTCACCTCCCTTTAATGAGTCTTCCCTGAGGTAACTGTACCCTTGCTGGAGCAGACAAGCAAGGAAATGCCCTCACTAGAAACAAAACTCAAAAATGGCCTAAAACTTCATGGCAGCTGTACCAACCCTGGGGTAAGGGAGGACCCTGCTCTCCCTCACAGGCTTGGGTTTTCCTAATGACTGCCAATCTCTTTGCTTCAGTAAACTGATCAGGCTTACACACAGCCTTTAGCCATCTTCTCCAAGTTGCCTGAACTTCTGAATGCCGTGGAGAAGCTGGAGCTTGTCTGCAGGACAGCTTCTTGACAGCCCTTATCAGTTATGGGTGTCAGCACTGCTGCAGTGATAGCTGTGGGAACAAAAGGCTGAACCCACAATGAGCATCTTGGGCCTGATCAAAGCCACCAACAAGAAGGGAACAACAGGGGTTACAGGAACAGCATCTACTGTCCTGTAGCTAAAGCTCATCTTTCCTCAGCACCCCATGAGCCTTTCTGTGCAGCATCACATTAATATTCAAAACTAGACAACACTATACAATTTTGCAGTAGAAACATGGTTTGATCACCATGGTTTGATCA
>VZUA01077563.1:9475-45452 GCA_013401035.1 Horornis vulcanius | reverse complement strand
AAATCTTCAAATTAAAAAAAAAAAAAATCTCAGGAAAGGACCTACTAGCAGTTTCCAAATAGAGACTTTGTGAGTCCCACTGTGAAGGACTGTGGTGTTTCCCCCGCTTTCCCTGTACATTATGAAGAGCTGTGTAATGCACTGAAGTGAGTGGTTGTGACCCCATCCATAGGCAAAACACAGGAGTCTAATGTTTCTTCCAAAATAATTTTGTTTGCAGTAATAATAAAATAATTCCTTACTTGATTTCTGTTTGTCCTCCTGCTTTTCGGGCAATTTGAACCAACTCTTTCCCATATCTCTCTTCTGCTTGTGCTCTGTTAAAAGAAAAACTTACTCAATTTCTCTTGGTGGTACCAGGATCACATTTACACAAATCTTGTATCTGAGGTGCAAAATATCAGAAATGCAACTTATTTAATTTCTCCATCTCCTCAATCCTAGTGCTGGTAGTTGAACGCCTCTGAAATATTTTGGATAAGTTATTTCTGGAAGAAATTAGATAAAATGAAGCCCATCTTCATGGCTTTGATTGCTGAGCTCTGTACAGCTCTGCCATAAAACATGGATTCATGGGAAGAAGGAGGTACACAGAGGTGAGGTGAAGGTGTTCAGGACAGAGCAGAAGGAACCTCAAGGTGACAGCTGGCTCGATCCATGCAAACACCACCTGTGAGGAGGGTGAGGAGCAGGTTCCAAAGGACCCATTCAAGAGCTGTTGAGAATAAATGGGAGCCAGGGCAGCAGGAATATTTCTATCCATTAGAGAGATGAGGCACTGCTGGAGGAGCTGCCATGGAGGCTGAGGGGGAAGGAGCCCTGGTAGTTGTGTGGTGAGGCTAGGGCAGCTTTGTGGAAGGGACAACTTGCGGTGTGTCACCTAATGGGGAACTGTAACTGGTGACTCAGGAAAGTGGTTCTGTTTCTATGGTTAATAAAGAAATACAAATATTCCTCTGCTCTTTTCCCTTCCCCCAGCACTGGAGGAAACTTCTATTATCTTTGAAAAATTGTTTGTACTAAATGTATTACTTCCTTTCTTCTGGGTGCAAGTCCAAGGTGGAATCAAGTTGTCAGTTTTTGAGTAGCTTCTAAAAACAATTGACTGTGAATAATAAATAAAGAACAGATAGCCTGGTGCTAACCTGGGGGAGGGATGATTTTGTTTAGGGTAAGTCCAGTTCTCAAAAGCAGCTTCAAAGCATTTCAGACTGTTCTGGCCTGAAACTTGGCACCTTAGAGAAACGTACTCTTTGTTCAAAAAATTAATTTGATGTGGGTGCAATGCCCTACAACCCTGCTGGGTTTTAGTTCCAACAGCCTTCCCACTTGGCCAGGAGGTGCTTTGTATGTCTTTGCTGAGTTCCAGCAGTCTGAGGGCTGCTCACAGCAGCCTTTGGGGTGGGTCCCTGGGAATGTCCCAGGTGCTCTGGGAGCACCTTGTCCTGTAGCCAAGGTGCAAATCCACCCTCTCCTGGGACCTGAGGCAGGCTCATCCCAGGACTGTGCCCAGCCCAAGGAGATCAGTCCCTGCAGGAGCAGAGAGTGCTCCTGGCCTCTGCCCATGGCTCCTGCACTCAGAACTGCTGTGCTTTAAGGGGGTGTTCCCACAGCACTGCTTGGCACTCCTGCCAGAGGAACAGGGGGCAAAATATGGTGACAGGACATGCAGAAACACCACTTCTTTTTCATGTTAGATGAATGACATTTCATCAAAATGGAAATACACTCCAGACACATAATGGTATAGAAGAAGAATATATTAATTTTTTCCTGATTTTAATAGCAAGAAACACTTCTGTGTCAGAGGCTTTGCTTAATGCCAGTGCCTGTGCAGCAATGAGAATTACTCCAGTGCTGCAGTCCCACTTTGTTTGCTCAGTGTACAAGTATATCATGGCAAAAAAGCAGGGCCAGCTTTAAAGCCCCTCCCAGCTCCTGAAACCTCAGCATGGATGAGACTGGACTAGCTCAGGGTCAGGGGAATTTGACAGGAGGCTGATACCATCTCTTCACATCTGCCTGCTGCTTTTGCCTCTTCCCAGTACTCCTGGAAGCACACAACTTCTGGATTTCCCTGCAGCCATGCAGAGATGGGACATACTTTGTGTTTTAAGCCTGGGCTTTGTTATGGAATACAATTGCTTTCCTACTCCCAAACCTCTTAGGCCCTTCTCTGGGTCAGTTAGGGTATTTGTGGTTGGAAAACCAATCAAGTGTTAGTGTGGCCGGGGCCAGGGCAGCTGTTTCAGGACTGCAGGAGTCCTTGTTGAAATTCCAACGTGAGCCACAGGGTATGGGCAGCCTCTAGAAAGAGAGATTCATTCCATCCTTTGATCTTCTGCTGGGGCGTTCCTGTGAGTGACATGAGGTCGAGCTGAAACAAACACCTGCCAGCAATAAACTGGAAATCACATCCTTGACTCAGTGCTCACTTCTTGTCTCCTTTTCCTCCCCGCAGCAGGCACACACACCAACACACACTCTCTGCAATGTCTTGGGGTGTAAAAAAATCATGGAAACATTTGCAAAATGACTGTACATGTATTTTTTCGTCTTTGTGGAAAGAACTTGGTGACTGCACCACAAACCAGGAAAAAGCTCATCCTGCACCTTTCAATGTTTTGGAAGGAGTACAGGGGTGTGAAGCCTCCGATGCAGAATTGCACCGCCCGAGGCCGGCAGTGCAGTTCTGATCTCTGCAAATTATGAGGCACACAGGAGCTATTTCAAACAGTTGCAGCTGAGCTGACTTCAGGCAGATGTGACTTCAGGACTGTGTGATGTGTGCCAACAAAACAGATTTCCACTGGTGGTCGAGAAAAGGAACTTAAATAGCTTCAGATTTTGATGGGAGACTTCACACGCTGTGAAACAGCCATCCTTGAGTCTGATACCTCACACCCCCTTGAAAGCCCCACCAGGGCTTTAAAATCAGCCTTCAGAAAACCACCCAAACCCAAAAACTAGATGAGGACAGCATGGGAAGAAAAAGCAGGAGGGCAGAGCAGTATTCATAAGGTGACAGTGCTGAGATGAGCTGCTCTGGGATTTCCTGCTGGATGTATAATCCATATTTGTGTGATCTTTCCTGCATGTCAGGCCTGAGCATGTGTGTGCTTCGTGCTGCATGCTGAAACTGCTGATGCCACTTAAAAACAGAACCAAATTTCAGAGCTGTTTTTCGAAGTCACAGCTACAAAAATGAATGGCAAAGGAGCCAGAGCAGCAGTGTGATAAATATTTTCTCACCCACAAAATTGTCAGCTGTCCATGGTTGCTGTTGAGAAGCACCAAGAAGGAAATAATCAGCAACATAAACTACAACATCATTGCTCAAAGCCTGCTAAGGTTGGTGAACAATGGGGCTGCTTTGGGTGTCTGGGTAAGGCTTTAGGTAGCATTTTATGTAGCTTTGAATTTGAAAACGTCTCATTTTTGGTACTGCCAGGAAACTGAAACAGTGCCTGTGGCAACAGCATGTTCAAAGAGAAACAAAAATGTGCAAGTCATTTTTACCCTGCAAAAGGGGAAACTTAGAAATGCTGCCTTTGGATGTAGGTGCTACTGTGTATTTCCGGACCCATAACGAGGGGTTTTAGTGGAGCTCTGTGTTTCTGACACTTTCAACCTTCTCTTCCCTTCTCACATGTTTGAGATTTCTGTTTATCTACCTTCACATCACAAGGCTGGGATTCAAATTACTCAGGCTTTTCTGTGTAAGCTCATAACACTACCAAACTGAGAAACAGCCTGCTAAACCAGATGCCAAATGAGACAAAAAAGGAGGCTCTTCACACTTTTGTCACACTGATTTTCATACCTCTGCTTGAGCAAATCCTCCACGTCTTTGCACATCTTCTTCCCCTCCAGTAGCCGCTGTACAAGCACCTCGTAGCCGGTGTGGAAGGTGAACTCCTTGCACTGAAGACAAAAAGAAAAAGTAATAGCTGTTAAGCACATCAGTCCCTCTTACCTTAATTCTAATTCTTATTTCTTAATTCCTCTTACCATATTTCCAAAAAGAAAGCTCAGAGTCAGCTCAGTACAAGTATCAACCTGTGGGGCAGTGACTGGTCAGCAGTGGTGTTTAATGGGAGGATTTGTGGCACGGGGAGACAGGATTTCTGTGCTCTGCTCCTGGCCCTCCCACTGCCTCACAACGGGATCAGGATAAGCCATTTTTCCACGGGGAGCCTGAGTTAATCAGTACATAGTGATAGCATTGTTGAAAATGTAGTGGTGAATGTTTTCTGAGCTTTATGTTACAGCATTATGGTAAAATCACGGGCTGTGAAACCATAAAGAGAACGCATGTGTTCCTTCCCTCAAGCAGTTTATCTACAATACAAGCCCTTATATATGAACTGAATGCAGTTTATACATCCATCCACTGTCCCCTAAGCAGTTACCATTTAATAAATGGGCTACTTTATTGCTTTCCACCACCACTGTGAAGAAGACAGCTGTTTAAGTTTTGGTACTTGGAAAAGATCCTTTGGCAAGCAACTGCTGGGCACTTGAGCTTGTGCCTTTGTTTCCTTGCTGCTGGGACTGAAGAGGAGCAGGGCAGCCCTGGGGATGAATGGTGGTGGCTGATCCAGCCTCGGGGCTGCTCACACAGGCCTTGGGGCTTCTGGGGAGATTTGCAGATCTAGGAACAGGTTTTTTTGTTCTTCAAGAGCTAGGATAAATTTCTGCAGACAATCCCTGTAAACCTACAGGTTGTAGTAACCTCTCCAGTGCTACAGTTCATAGTAAAAGGCATCACCCCTGAAGAAACAGGATCTCAAGTCCCAAACGTTAGTTTTCTTAATGTTTCCAAAGGCAATTTACACACACATCACAGGGAGGGATCCTGCTGTGAAATAAATGAGAAGCAGCAAGTTTTGCCATTCAGAGAGAAAAGTAGGAAAGGTTCTTGATAATACCCTGGCAATGGACTTAGCACTTNTTTTTTTTTTTTTTTTTGAGGATATTCCAATGACAGAAGGCATCAGTGCTGTAAAAAAAATTACTATAAATGGCTCCCTCTTCCTGGCAGAAACTCTGGTCAGATGCTCCACAACCAACTCACACCCCCAGAATTTTAATTGTGTGTTTTCAGATGCAATCAGCTACATCCCATAGCTGTGTACACAGCTTTCTTGTCCCAGAAATGCTGCCCATGAGGTAAGTGAAAACATCCTGTGGGTTGGTATCACCCCAGCAGTCAGCCACTGCCACAGGCAATAAAGGCAGAGTGATAAGCTCCCTGTGAAGTTAGTCTGCCTTTCTGATCAATATCTCTCTTTGTTCAGTAAATGCTAAAACTCACTTGGTGTCTTCCCCACCTCTTTTAAACTGGCACAGTTGTTACACTGAAAGGATGACAAATTCTTCAAGTCTGAGAGAACACTTATTAAATTCCCTAAATAGAGAATGGAACCCCCACTTGTTATCAGCCCAAAGGCACAGACACAAACACAGCAGTGTGCTGGGGCAGCCTGATGGGCTGAGTCCATCGGGCAGGTTCCTTAGGCCCTGGAAGCCTCACTGCTTGCCAGGCTCCTCTGGGGGTTTGTTCCTGTGCCTGGCCCTTGTGGAGAGATTTGGCTCCTCAGAAGGACCCCTACCACAGACACTCATTTAATCTATCTTCATTTGGGGGGCATTCATCTTAAAATTTGCTTTCTTGTCCTCCTCTGTGCTCCTGATGAATGTGGAGGCCCTGTTTCAGAAATGCCAGGGTCAGAAATCCAAAGCAGGGCTCGCAGGCAGCAGCTCTGGCTGTGCCCTGGATTGCTCCTGCCACCCACCCGGGTTGCAGAGGGAGGGAGAGGAAATGCCACAGCCGGGGTGGGGCAGTGTGAGCTGCTCTGGTCACTCATCCTGCAGCACTGCTTCATTTCCAACCACAAAGAGCACTGAATCACTCAGCCTCAGCTCACTTGCACAAACGTTTCCATTTCATTTCAACAACTCTGTTTCTTCTTTCACGTGTACAACTGCATCCCCTCAGCCTCTCCTCGCATCCAAACAAACCTCCTCTGCCCTTCCCTGACATTCTGCTTTTTGGTCCCATTGATTCCCACGTGTTGTTATAGCACCTGTTCAAGGTTGAATAAATCCCTGCTGGACAAGGATGATTCTTTACCACTCCAGTACAGACTCTGTGATGCTTTGTACCGTGGCATTAATGTCAGCTCTCTAAGAAACACTTGCAGTCCATCAGAGGGTTATGTTTGCCTTCTTCCACTTTCAAATCATTGCAGTGGCACTTAAATGAACTATGATCTGCAGATATACCTGCAATTCTCTCCTCTCCTGCTATTTTATTCAGCAAGGTCTCAGAGTATATTGGATTTTTTTCACTAGTGATCTCTTATTCCCATTTTGTACTTTGAAACTTTGATTTTTATCTGTTTTCTGTTACTCCAGGCTTGAGTGTTATCAGATACCTCCTGTACAATATCTCATTCTACCTGTTTATTTCAAGCACAGCTATTTCCAGACCATTCCTCATGTCTTGTGGCAGGATCCAGCACCTCCCCCAGATCAGTGTCTTTGCCCACTTTAGAGCTCTTGCCCTGCTTTGTCTGTTCAGTCCCCTTTTGTTTGTCCTAAGGGCTTCCTGTGTAGCACCAGAACTGACCCTACATTTTCTTCCTCAAGACAATCAGACAGCAAGATTGGATCTCATTAAACAACCGTCTAGCCTTGCTAAGCTGTCTCGCCTCTATTCCATTTTCCATTTACCATTTTGTGTTATAATTAGCACGCACATTGAGTGGTTTTGCAAAAGCTGTTAAGCTGCACTACTCAGACAGTGCTCGGTACTTCTCAGAAAGGATTTTGTGATGATTCGAAGAACTAATGAATAGTCAAAGAACTATTTTATTTTTTTAAGAATTAGACAAAATGCTTTAATTAGATAATAAATATAGTCATTAAATGTGTAAAACATCATTTGCTTATACTAAAATCTGGTTGCTTGGAAGGGGGAGATTTGACTCACCACCAGCAATTTCTCTCATTGCCAAGAAAGGGATTCTGCTTAGTCAAAGCGTGTGTGGCTGTGAAAGAGGATTTAATCCTTGTTACTAAAAAAGATTAGTTATTCCTTGTTGTCCAACAGGCCTATAATCACCAACAAGAAAGTGCTTGACAGGTATTTCAGTATTGTGGGTAGAGTTGTGTTGTCCTGAAATTCACCCCCTCACTCTGCACGTGTGCTCTGCTCTCTGCCTGGGGATTGTCTTCTTGTTTTACTCTTAAAAATCGCAGCTAAAGGAGGGGCAGCCTTTCCTCTCCTCTGCCAGTGACAAAAGTTGATTCCCCCCAGTGCAATGAGCAGCACTGTTCCCTCAGAGACAAAAGTGACATAGAGGAGAACATATGACTGAAACCCACAACTTCTGTGCTCTGGTTTAAGCAGAACAGCTTTTCCTAGAACACCTGAAAGGAGGCATGGAAGCCTGCAAGCAGAGGTGGTGGCTGAGCACGCTGGGTTATCCATTCTTCCATTTCTGTTTGCCTCTGAGGATTTACAGTGCTGCTCCCTCCCCTCAGCACCTTCCTGTGAGATCTGTGCCTTGGGACTGCTCCTGGTACGGGTTTCTCCATGGGGAACCACCCAGGCAAATGTCAGGAGTTAATGATGGGAGAGATCATTCAGGGCTGACTCTGAGCTGTTCTTGCAGCCATCCGGGAGAGGCTCCGAGGATTTGCTTTGGCAATGAAGGCTGCAGGTGAGGACTGGGAGTGTCAGTTCCCTGCCCAGAGGGCAGGATACCAGGATTGCCGTGGGGTGACATAATTTCTTCTTACCTTCTGGCGGCACCAAGATAAGTAACCTTGTGTCTTTAACTCTCTGAGGTTCAGCCTTATCCCAGAACATACTCCTCTGAGCCTTGTGCTGCTGGGAGCCCAGAGGGAACTGTGAGGCTTTTTGAAGTGCAAGAGTTTACATTTTGAAGTGTCAAAGCTACTATAGCAATAATATCAAGGAGGAAAGGCTAAAATGCTATGCTCATTTGTGCAGCTTTCAGTAAATAATGGACTGGACTGAAGCAAACCCATCCAAACTCAAGTACAAAGCACCCATGGTGCATCCTGCACGTCCTGCTGGTGACGGTCACAGTGACATGAGCTCATCGGGTCATTGTGGCTGTGCCGTGGCAACTGGGCTTTTCAGCTGCGGCTGCTTTCCTTGGGGCGTTTCTAACCATGCTGGCAACATGGCTTGCCCATCCAGGACTTTGTTTAGAGGTAGTTTACATACCACAGCTCGCACCTCTCCCTACTCCTGCAGGATTAGCTGACTTGGCAGCACCTCAGCATCTCCCTCGGGGCAGCATCTGCTGCTGAAGCCGCGTGTCCTGTTTGGGAAGTGCCAGAGCTCCACCTAGGCTTGCTGCGGGGCTCCGGGAGCTGCGGGGCTCCGAGAGCTGCGGGGCTCCAGGAGCTGCAGCTCTGCCTCTCAGCAGGAAAGGCCCTGTCCCAGCATCTCCGGCTGCAGTGCCTGCTCTCCTGCTTTCTGTAAGGAACTGGGTCCGGGTGGTAACAGGGACAGTAACCCCAGGGTAGAGCAGGGCAGTGACATCAGTCTGGTGGGGAGGAAGGGCTGGAAAAGCAAGAACTCCAGAGCAGACGCCGGGCGTGCTGCTCAGTACCCGCAGGACAGGGCTGAGCTGTTGTGGTGATAAACACAGCATCAGTCCACAGGTGTACCTGCTCTGCACCTCTCAGGGGGCCTGGCACGAGCACTGACAGCCATAGCAGAGCTCTCAGGGGTTCCTTCAGCCTAATCTGCCCTCATTAACAAATTATTTGAAATTTATTATCTGCTAATATTTAAAAAAAAATCTTTTAAACCCCCACACCCTTCCTCTTAAGTTTGAAAGTATTCAGTTATAAAAGTTTATTCCTCATCTCTGTTCCTACTGATAGTTTTCCAAAGCTTGTATCAGAAGTGTTCTCATATGGGTTTGGACTGAAAATGCTAAATGCTGCTACCTGATCCAAATAAACTATTAATACAGATTTTCAAAGAGAAAAAATAATTGGAACTGAATCTGTTATGGGTATCTTTGGAATTTTTCTCAAAATCAAACTTTTTTTGCATTCATATCTAGTTTGGTTTAGACATGCTTATAACAGTTTTAGTAAAATAAAAACTTAAGATCCAATTTTTCAGAGTTAACAAGAAAACAACCACTGGTGCGAGAAGGAAGTTTAGAGAGAACAGGGCACAGTAAAATTTTGAACAAGCATCATTTTGACAATATCTTTTTCAACTGTCAGAAAGAAATCCTTTCTATCCTCAGTGGTATCACACATGATAGTCCTGGACTGAAAGTAGATTGTTCTGAGTTAAATCAATTAATTGTATTCTTGCATCATACCACGGAGTACTGGCCCTGAGTGTTTCAGATCTTGTTCCCTTGATCTGCCAATCTCTTTGTCAAGTGCTCTGCCAAGACTTCGTGCGTGTAGATGAGCAGCAAACAGACCTAACAGCCAAACATGACTTACAATCTCCAAGCACCTTGGGCTGGATATTTCCTATCATGCCATGGCCTTTCACTGTAACTCAATCACTTGCTTTATGTTTTGTGGGTTTTCCCTTGGTACACTTAAAATTTTCCTAGTGTTTCTAGAAGTATATTCCTGATACAAAGTGTTTTGGGAAGTTTACTGCTGTCCTTCTGCACCACTCACACTTTCCTGTAATAATTAGGACAGCAGTGAGCAGCAGTGCTTTGTGTGTGCTGAAATAAATTTACTACTGTCTTTTGCACATGCTCTCCTGGAATAAGCAGGACAGCAGTGAGCGGCAGTGCTTTGTGTGTGCTGCAACCCCCAGTGCAGCTCTGGGGGCTCAGGGGTGCCTGCTGTGGTAAGAGCTGGATTGCTGCTGCTGCTTCCTGCTCCACAGCTGCTGCCCCAGCTCTGCTCCACTGCAGGGGCACATGGAAGAGCCTTTTTCATAACCAACCCCACCTTTTCAGCCTGGCCTTCTGCTGCCTGGCCCTGGGAGTGTGCCAGCAGCTGAAAAGGCAGCTCAGCAACCCCATTCTGAGCTGAGCACACACGAGGGGGAAGGTCACCATGCCCAGAGCAGAGCAGTGTCACATCGGAAACCTCTGACCAAAATGTTCTCCCCTGACCCATGCTGGGTGTGATATGAGTCCTTTTCCACATGTTCATGTCACAACCAACTGTTTAGTGGGTTTAAAGGCATTTGCTCATGCTGTACTGTGTAAGAGCTCCTTTTTCCTACTGGCTGAAATCAGTTGGAATGGATGGGTAAGTGATGATTGCTTGTGCTTTCCAAGATGGACTGCAGAATTTACACGAGCTTAAAAATCCATTTTTTTAAGTATTGATTTTTTTTCCCCCACATAAGCAGAAAAAGCAAGGAAGAGTAGGTGGGTTGAAGCTGGCTGTATAAGATTTTTGTCACTTCTTGTAAATTCACTCTTCATGTATGAGAAGGATAAATGTTTGCTCAGGATGTAGGTAAGGACATTTTGGTGATAGTTTCAGGAGCTGACTTGGGCATTTTCCACAGGAGGCTTAGTTTGCAGTTTTCAGCAGCCTGTTACCTAAACCTGACATGCAATGCCTCTTGTGGGGAGCAAATGGTATTTATTGCCAGGCAACAGCATAGAGGTGAACCTTGAATGGGACCTTCAAAAATCAGAAAGGAAAAAGCACAGCCTCTGCAACATTCCAGTTGCTGGGCTGCTAGACTGCCTCTCCCACTGCCCTTATAGTGAGATTCTCATCAGACTTCAAACCTGCAGCAGTTGGGAGAGTCAGAGGTAAAACTGACATTGAGATTCACAAACTATCCAATAGCACTGCAAATGACACTGAGCAAAACGTCAGTTCCCCAGTGGCTTCTGCTCTTGACCCTGTGGGTTTTCTCTGAGAAGAAAATGGTTGATTTAGAGTTCTGCTGACAGAGGAATTTGCTCCTCAGCTTCCTGAGCCCTGACTCTTCTCACTGGCATCTTGGACTGCTCATGTTTTATGTAGTAGGCATTCTCACAGTCACAGCACATCGTTTGGCTCTCTTGTGTTTTAATCACCTCCTGATTTGCACAGCTCCAGAGTGGTGGCTGCACAAAGAGCCTGTCTCACTTCTGCAGCTGGTTTGCTGGCTGGCAGACTCATGGCACACAGGGAACAGCCTCAGAAAGTCTCAATTCCAGTCTGAAAGGACTCTGCTTGTGCTTATTATCTCTGTTATAGGTTGTCTTCTTGATAATTTGATTAAACACTATTCTGAGTGCAGTTCAGAGCCCAAATGCTCCTGTGCTAGTAGGAGAAAGGAGCCAGCAGACAAATATGCATCACAACAGAAAGTTGGACTCCATTCAGGAAATCCACATAGAACAAACTTCTGGAACACCTCTGTGATGGAGACAGTAAGAAGTGGGACAGGAGGCAGCAGAATCCCTCACCAATTTTAAATGGGATCTTGATGTGTCTACATGACACAGGTTTGAGGTGGCAGCTTTCCTTTGTATTTTCTCCATATGACTTCAGACAACAGCTAAATCCATAAATTAAAGTGGCTTCTCCTTTGGAGCCAACAGAGAGGCCAAAAGTGAGGATTTGCATCTGTTTTTCAGAAGGCGCAGCACTGCTGCCATGGTCCTTCTGAAACGTGACAGATAAACCTGTCAATGGTGAAATCAGATGTTCCCTCAGTCTCCTATGCAGTAACATTAGCTACACAAGAGAAACTGGAAGAAAAATAAGGAGAAATAGAATCTTGCAAGTAGAGGATACTTCAGTTCTACACAAAATAATGGTCAGAGATTACTTTTGTTTCTATTCCTCTTTAGTTCACGCACTTCCAGTTTCCTTCTCTGTTATAAGAGGGCTCCTCTCCTTCTGCAAGGACTGTGGGCTCAGTCCCAGACCACGGTGAGTGAAACAACCTGGGACAGCTCTTTGCTGTTTCAGCCCTTGCTCAAGCAGAGACAACTGTCCGCCAGGTCTTACAGAGCCACTGGAACCAGACCTGCTTAGTTAGTACATTAATTTATTGAAAAACTCTTTCTCCTCCTTGTCTTAAAATGCTTAGAATTGTTTCCTGTCAGCCCTGAAAAAGGCACTTCATCAAAGCCACTGCTGAACCCTTTGCTCTCTTTGTGACTGGTGTCTCCTGGCACATGGGAAGGGGTAAAACTTCAGGAAATATTCCTGAAGTCTTGTTGTACAAAGGGAATGAATTAAAGATTCACTTCCCTTCTTAGTAAAGATTATTTCAATAACCACATGTTACCAATTCCATTTCACAAGGGATCTTTGCCACCTAAATAATAATTTTCAACATACCCATTACTCAATATGATGCAACATCCTTACACTCCATTAGTATCTGATTGAGACACCCCCTGCCACAGCTGCCACAGCACCCTCCATCTGCTGCCTGTACAGGGAAGGGGAATTTGATCTGAACCTCTTTCTCCAGCTGTTTTATGTGTGGGTGAAGCTTGTGGCAGGAGGGAAGGCATGGCTGAACTCCAGGCTGCAGGTAGTGGCTGTGGGCAGGGAGAGCTCCAGTTCCTGTTCCAGAGTGTGCCTTCCCCCTGCAGAGCTCCCAGAACCACCCAAGGGTTTATGAGCCTGGTCTCCCCCTCTTTGGTTAGCAAATGCACCTGAATTCTCCATCTCCAGAGAAAGCCTTTACCAGGTGTGAACTTCTTCATCAAAGCCCAGCTTTATTTTCCAAAACAGAACCTCTACTTCCAGTAAAACTGTGTTTTCCCACATAAAAGATCCTGTCAGGAGCCCAAGTCCTAACCAAATGTGCATCCAGGGTCTCTCAATGGCAGGGCCCTTCTTTCCTTCTCCTGGGGATGTCCATCCCATTGAGCAGCAGTCCCAGGGCTGTTTGTCAGTCCTGACTTGTTAATAACCCTGCAGTAATTACAGCACCTACTGCAAAGAGCATGAAGTGATAAGAATCAGACCCCGGGGCTGCTGATCACCTATTTTCCTTTTTGTCTTTGTCCCCAGCCTTTATTTTTTATTTTTCTTTCATATTAGGAATATATTAGGCCTGGACAAATTGAGAGCAGCATGAAATAGCTTCTTGATTTGAAAAGCCCTTACATTAGAGGAAAAAAGCTTGTGTTTATTTATTTATTTGCTCTGGATGGAACCACAGGAGTTGGTATCTCTAAGCTAGCCCAGGGTGGTACATTTTCACTTAATTCCCAAGACTGTTGCCTTCCAGTTCAAGCAGAGATAAAGTTGCATGAGGAGCTATGGAACTTTTTAATTCCTCAGTCTTGTTCAGCGGCATTTCCCCACCACTTTAAAGTACTAAACTCCATGTACAGTAGGGGAATAATTCTCTGGGGAACTGAAAAGCTGGTGGGATCCAGATGTATATTTTCAGTGTGGGTTTTTTCCTTCACCTTGACACCCTGAGCAAGGCTGAGTGATCTCCATACAGAGCTCTTTCCCCAGCCCTCACCTCATCCCAGCCTCAAATCCCCAAACTCTTACTGAACAACAGAGTGAACTTTGTACATTATTGAACTGTGGTTGCTGAGAAAAGTTTTATTACAAAACCTAGATTAAACTGGAGATTAAACTAGTGTTTGTGCCATTTGCCAGCTGGAATCTACCTTGCTATGACAAGGCAGGAAAATGAAATCATAAAAAGGTCTTCTTGAACTAAAGGAGCTGAAATATAACCAAGCAGCCTAACCTGCCTTCCACACAAGCATGCAATGAGTGTTCCTGGATTGAAATTCCAGGGGTTCCCCTGTGTCTGTGAAGCAGCACAAGTTCAGTGTCCCAGCCAGAGTGAAGAGAGGAAGCTCTGCTGCACTGAAGGAGTGTCAGCCTTGAGGGAGGAAAGGGACGGGCCATGAATCACCCAGTCCTGCCAGGAAAAATTCAGTTGAAATGAGATTCATAGGGACACTCTGAGATCCACCCTGGAGAAAGTGTGGTGGGAGGAGAGGCTGAGGCACTGCTCAGCCTGCACAAGAGGTGCTCAGTGTGTTTAGATTACCTGGGAGGGAGCAGGGGAGATGGAGCCAGGGCCTGGCAGGGGCACCCAGTGACAGGGCAAGGGGCAGAAATTCAAGGAGTCCTGTTTAAGCACAGGAAGGGTTTTGCTGTGGGGGTGCTGAGACATGGGATCAGTTTGCCCAGAGAGGCTGTGGAGGCTCCATCTGTGCAGACACTCCAAGCTCAGAGCTGTGACTGGCTGTGTGCTGGCTGAGGTTGGCTGGACATGTTCAGAGGCCCCTTCCAACCTCGGCTATTCTGTGACTGTGCCTCAGAAAATGCACCTCAGGGGGCTGCTCTAGCAAGCCAGAGGACACCCTCTGTTCTCTATGTGAGGCTCCATTTCAAGCTCTGTGTGACAAACACTCCTCAGGTGGTGCTTGTTAGATGTGGCCGTGTACATGCAGGCAAGGAGTCCATGACTCACCTATTCCATGTTTAAAATACAGACTCATGGCACACTTAAAATTGGCAGAAATAAGAATCCTCCCTTTCTCTCAGCCCAAGCAAAACCAACCAATTTTTGCAGAGCAGGATGGATCAAAACAAACCAGACACAGTTGTGTAAAAATATTAACAAAGTTGTCACAGTGACTTACTTCATCAATCAACCAATTTTAATAGTCAAACCCCTCAGTTGCAAATGGTCGTCAGAAAATTGTAATAAAGTGTATTTAACTGTCTAATTACTCCAGTCACTGACCCAAAATGAACTCTCTGTAAATCCATTCATCTAGTGTTAGTTTGTTTGAGCTCCGTTTTAGCTGCTGTGCTCTGCTCAGAAGTGACTTGTGAAGCACCAGAGTTTCCATAGCCACAACGACTGAGCAGGTTTTGTACTTGTGATTTCCTCTGGTTTCAGTGACTGTTGTGATTGCACCCCCTGCACCCTCCAGGGTGCTTCTCATTGCCTCAGTGAGCCAAGCGTCCTTCCCAGAGCAGCTGGGGAAATGGAGGAAGGAATTCAACTCTTCTGTGGAGATGAAGCTGACCTCACAGCAAACACAGACAACAGCTGGGCAACCAGTTAAACTATTCCAAGCTGGTTCCCCCTTTATTCTCCATTTTCACACATGTCCTGCAGTGATGACCTGGCCTGGATGTGATCAGTGCTGTGGCTGTGCTGATGGAGCCTACCTCAGGAGCTCAGGGAGATGCAGCCCATGGCCATGCCTCTGCCTCTGGAGCTCAGGGTTAGGCTGGACATGCTGACAGCAGAGCCCACCTGTGTGCTGTTGTGCAGGCAGATGATTTATCTTACTCTGCCTGGTATCAGTTGGGTCAGACGCAACTGGTGCCATGCCATTCAAACCAAACTCGGTGGGACCCACTTTCAAAGCTGGGCTGCCAGGCTGGATGGAAGGTTTGCCAGCCTCATCCCTGCCTGCCCAAGCTCAACCTTGGGGTGCCAGGCTGCAGGAGCCTCCTCAGCTCCAGTTCCTCCCAACAAACCTGCCCAGTCTCATTTCCTCCTTACAGACCTGCTGCAAAACAATGGACCCTGCAAAGCTCAACCTCTAGAGGAAAGCAGGGTTGTTCCTGGTATAAAAAAAAACTTCCTATTTTGAGTAAAATGATGTTGTATTTCTTCAGCACATTGCTTAATAAGTTTAGGAAATAGCTTTACTGTGACTTTTATCACCACAGAGATCTTGTTCTACAGTTAAGAGTCTTATTAGAAGCTAAATTATTTTTGAAGATAATTACATCTTATTTTGGTATATATAACAGACCCTTGTGTGAAAAAGCTGCAGTAGGAGTTGAGAGGCTCACCTACAAAGTCAGCTTTGCACTGAACCCGAGGTTGAACATAGCCTGAAGTCAAGGCAAGAGACACGAAGCATCTTTAAGAGTCCCTGTTCCTGGAGCACTTTGGTGCTGCCACTGCTGCAGAGCCTGACCACAGCAGGGATGTGGGAGGGACCAGCCCACAGCAGGGCAGGGAGCAAATCCTGCGAGCTCCTGTTCAAGGCCTGCTTCATATTTGCTGCCCTGCATCTCCCCCACACTTTTAAATGTGAGCTCTGAGAATCCAGAAACCCAAGCTCATCCCACAGCTGAGAAGGAACAGGCATTTCACACTTCAAGCTTTTTTTTTTTTTAAATCCAAAGTACTTAGGAGCCCATGACACATTTTCAGAATTGACTTGGCTGCTTGAGTTTGAGTCAAAACTGTCCAAGGGAATAGATTTGCTCCCACTCAACTCTGGGCACTTTGGAGCCTGCCTCAAAACCAAGCAGCTCCTTTGAAAGTTTTCCTCATTCTCTGTTCCCAGGTGGGTATGGCAAAGCCAGGAAGTGGTGCCAGTACCTTCCTACCTCTTGGCCAGAAATAGCTGCACTTCAGGAGCTGCAGCTGCAGTTTTGAGCAGCAGGTTGGAGGGAGACTAAATAGAAGGGAAAGGCAATGACAGGAATTGAAAAGGAAAAGCAACAATGAATGCAAGAACCCAGAATGAGACTAAGAAAGACACTCTGTGAATTGAGTGGGGCAGATTTTCCTGGTTAGTGGGTTTTGTAACAAAAAATATTACTGCTGCTCTGCCTCTTAACATAACACAGTTAACATAGAACTCAGCTGGTGCCACACAGGCACTCCCCATTAACATGGGAATTTCCCTACCTGTCTCACATGATGCTAGAGAAGACAGGTAACATCTGTCAGGCTTGTACAGCAGCTCAACAGAATATTAATCCATCAGCAACTGCCCCGCATTGCTTATCAAACACAATTTGAATTTTCATCTCACTAACATTTTCCAAAAAATATTATCAGAGGATAGAAAACTTCTGTTAAGAAGCGTATTTTACTGCAGACTTCAAGTAAATGTCCCTTAAACTTTGACCAAATGTCCCTTACAGAGTGTGTGAGCACATAGAAATAAAAATTGTAATTAAAAAATACACAGGTTTTTGCTCAGGCCACACTACAAAGAAAATAAAATTGAACTAAGTGTGGAAGTTCTAGTATAGTACTATGACTGCTACATTTATTTGGAAAAGAGAGGATAAAACTTAAACCTGTTATGAGGAACAATTTGCATTTTCCTGGAAGGCAGCACACCCTGTTCTTATGAAGTGTGGAGAACTTTGGGGAGGGATGAATGGTGCTCTTTCTCTGCTAGCTGGGGGAGATCTCTGGCTTTTAGGATCTCTGTACATATTTTACATTGAGGTAGGTCCTGAGGAAATCCCTGCTCATCCAAGTTTCCTGACAGTGGAACAGGGAGCTGTTGCTCAGGGAGACCTGGTCAGGGTGAAGCCCAGGGAGGGGGTGCAGCCATCAGAGATCAGGGCTCTGTGTTGAGGCACCCAGCACGACACAAACATCTCTGGGTGTCAATCAAAACGCAGTTTTTGTTCAATGTACAGACCAAATACAGGAGATAATTGCTCGCTGAAGCAAACCACATGAACATATTTTCCTCTCACAACAGAACCTTATGAATGCAAAAATAATTGCTGATCTCGTGATCTGGGGGGCAAGCTGCACACTAGTGCTGTGTTGTGCAATATCCTGTAAGTTTTCACTTTAAAGCTAAAGCTTCCATCCTGCAACAAGATATATTCCTGCCCTCTTAATCAAACTGAGCAATACATTTCTGGCCAAAAATATGAACTCTAAAGATGCTTTCCTTTAAATAAGGTGTTAGCTTCAAAGTTAAGCAAGGATTTGAGTCATGGTAACATGACTAAGCACAAGAAAGAAGTTTAGGAAAGAGGAGCCATGGAGAACCAGCCTGGCCGGATCATCAGCTGGCATTAATCACCCTCACACCACTCCCATTGCTTGACTTATTCTCCCTAAAAACCAAGGCATTGAGAAGTAACTATACCAAAGGTACCAGCTCTAAAAGTCAGGTACTTTGTTTTCCAAGGAAGTTCAGCAATGCAAGGGCTGAAGCTCCCAGGGTGGCACTGGGCCACAGCTGTGTCCCACCCTGTGCACTGCACTGAGCAGTGGGTGCACAAAGGAGGAGAATCTCATGTAGGTGTGGTCATGCACAGTTAGTCCTAACACCAACACTGACTTTTGTGTTTCCTCATTGTATTTGTATTATTTTTAACTGTTCAAATCTAGTGCTGCAGTGGGGGTGGGGAGGGCTTCCTGGAAGTCCCCAGAGGATGGTGCTTCACTGAAATGTGTTTTTGCCTCTGCCCTTCTGTTTTCTACCAAGAGAGAATTTACCCTGAAGCGTGGGTGGAGAGAAAGAGCACAAGTAGAAAGAACAACCAGGATATGGCAGGAAGAATTCACATGGCTTCACGTCTTTAAGTCAGTCCTAGATGCCAGATAAGTGATTACCCAGAAAAGAGGCGACCACATAGCAACCTGTTTACTCAGCTTTGCAACGTGAGAATTTTGATTTTGAACTTTCATTCTCCAATTGCAAGACAACCTCAGATTACCATAGTGAGAGAAATTACTGAGGTCCTTTTACCTTGTAACTGCAGGGAAAGAGCTTGAAAACAGGAGACCAAAAGGATTTTCAAACAAAAGTCAAATAACAAGTATGGAGAGGATCTTCTCGTTTCAATATTTGCTGGTTTTAGCTCGGCTGTGAGTGTTTGGGCTTAGCTGTGCAGTATCACTGCTGGTCCCTGCTAACCTGTGCTGCCTCACAGCTCTGCCTCACAGCTCCTGGGCTCTGCATGCCTGGGAATGCTCCTGAGAGCAGGGTGGGAGCCTGGAGGGAGCTGAGTAGGAGCACTCTGCTCACAGCTGCTGGCTCTGCTCTTCACCACACAGGAGGGAATTCAGCCTATCATTAGCAACAGCTCACCTGCTCCGGGAGCCTCTTGTGGAGCTGAGGACACTCACTGCAAGCAGGCTCTTAGCACGGTGAGACAGACAAATCCACATCCCTTTCAAAAGCAGTTTCTGGCCCTAGCACAGGAACTGGGAATGTCAGTGGTTTTATGGGGACTGGATAGATTCTTTACACTGCATCCTTCTGCCCAGGATCAAACACTTACACTACCAAACCTTATGTTTTTACTTGGAGACAAATTTGGATTTTTGCTAAACTAAACACAGAACAGCATTAAATTAGTTTTATACTATACATAGAACCAAGCTGTACTTTAAAAGATTTTGCAATACAGACACATTGACTATAGAAAACACGTATTAAACTCTCACTTACCCAAAAAGCATCTTTAAACTGCAGCTGGGTCATTATTATTGCTCTGTGGAGGGGTAGGAATCCTTCAGCAGGTCCGTTGTGGGGCGAGAGTGGCAGCAGGCACAGCTCTGAGCCTCGTCACTGCACCCCAGCCTGAGCAGAGAGTGCAGCACATCCACAGACCTGTCCCTCCTGGAGTCAGGCTGGTGCCAGTGGCATGGGGCTGTTCCAGGCAGCTCAGAGAAATGACCTGTGGCTGTGAGGGACAGAGGGCAAAAGAGCTGTTGCTCACACACAGAGACACGCAAGTGCTCAGCACCCGCACCCCAAACCTGTTTCTCTTCTGGTAAACAGTTAATATTGAAATGAGGAAGCAAGGAGATGTCAAATGGTGTCAGGCTGCTCCTTGCCATGGGTGCGTGTGAGCGGACAGGAAAAAAAAAAAAAAAAAAAGGCTCTAAGTTCAGTGATATGATTTGATCAGCTGCAGGAGGAGAGAGAACAATTGCAGTGCAAAGGAAACCAGCACAATACAAAGAGATAAGCTATTCTCTAGTGCTGTGGTCTTGCAAAGAAAATGAAGCAAAAGAGACAGAGGTGCCCCATTTCTGCAGCACCTTCTGGGGCTGGCAGAGGCTCATGCCTTTGCACAGGGAAGCTCAGCTCAAAGCTGCATTTTGCAGCTGAAAAGGCTTTTCAGGACTTGGGTTAAATTAGGAACCCTGAGAAGGTTGCAGGTATCTGCACATATTTAGATACCTGGATGTTGATGTAGAGAACACTCCTGATTTGCATGCCCTCATATAAATATTCATATGAATATGCAAGTTACGTGAAATTTAGAAGTAAAATCCAAAGTCTTGAAAAAGAAGAGACCTAAGAGTTTGTTAGCAACAGGACCTGAGTGAAGCCTCATAGACCAGTGAAGCAGTAGCACCCAGACCACACCCAGCACCCTGCTGACAGCAGGTATTTCAGGCAGCTCCCCAAATCAGCTCCTCCTGTTGTTATAACACAGCTGCAAATACCTGAGCACAGGGTAACACTTCTAAAGCTTCCCTGAAGCCCTCTCCAAAGGACCTGTCCTCCAGGTGAGGTTGCCTCTGTTCACCTCCTTAGGATGTTTTAAGCATTCTTAAATACCTGTTTTTAAATACTCACATTTTTGGAGTGTAGGAAGAAAAAAAAAAAGAAAAGAAAAATAGTCCTGTGGTGGTTGCCTATGCCAAAGCTGTCTTTCCATACCAAGAACACGTCAGGACTTACTGATCTCCAACCAACTGATGCTACTCTGGGTCCCACAGCAGCAGCCCCTGGGCAGATCATTCTCGAGTGGGGAAGTCTTGCAGCTTCCCTGAGCTCCAGCAGGACTCAGGGCTCTGCTCAGAGCTCTGCAGCAGCTGGGGGCTGCACTTGCCCAACTCACTGCATGGGCAATTTGTAGCTGTTGTTTTAATGAATTTGCCAAGTTCCTTCCTGGTGGTCTGAAGCAGACAGAATGTGCAGGAGGGACTTTGTGAGGGCATAGGAGGGTCTGGGTGGTCAGAGGAGCAGCAGGAAGAAAGCCTCATTGCATGAGAGTGGGAGAAGGAGAAATGTGAAGATTCACTTGCAGACAGTGTTGAGGAGAAAGGAGTGAAGTTTTCTTCCAAAAGGGAAAATTCCTTGAAAAAATATGTTTTGAGGGCATGGGCACTAGTCATACTTGATCTGTATGAAAAAAAAAAAAAAAAAGGGATCTTTAGAGCTTTTTATCTCAGTCCTTCCAAACCTAAATGTTTCCTGTTACTATTTCCAAGTTACAGCTGTGTTTTGAAACCATCTTTGCTGCTGTTGGGGTTCATAAAAATGCACCAAGTGCATTTTAGCCGTCTAAAATGATAAGCTACTTTCCTGTTATTTTTAGTTTGGCCTTCAGCCACAAAGCAAATTATTTGACTGAACCTCAGACTGCATCCCTCCCACCCAAGAGTTCTGGTGTAGCAGAGTCAGCTCCCCAGCAGCTCCCAGGGATGCTCTCTCAATGCCATCAGCACGGGCAGTTCACTCTGTGCTGGGGCTGAATTTCTCAGAATAGCCCAGACCAGTTTGGGCACTTTGATGAGCTGTCAGAGAGCTGCTGGTGTGAGTCCCAGCCCTGGCTCTGATGAAGCAGATTTGGGTTGATTTGAATCCCTGCTCCCAGGTCCTGGTGGTGCTGGGTTATGTCCATGGGCCACTGTTAGAAGAGGGACATAATTCTCTCTTCCCCTCTGCTCTAAATGGAACAGGACATAAAGGCCTTCAGTTCTGAAACGCTGCATCTCAGGATTGGGTTAATATCTTGATATGTGTGGCCAGATTTCCCTGAAGTGTGGAAAGGCTGAGCCTGGGAGGGAGCTCTGTGGGGCTGAGACAGGGAGCAAAATCACTGAACCTCACTGGGCTGTGAATGCTGTGATACCACCTATTGAAATCCTCAGAGCATCCTGCAATTCCCCCTGCAAAAGTGATGTCAGTACCTTTGAGCCAAGAAGCAGAATTTTAGTGGGCAAGGAAGGGGTTGAGACTCGTCAGGATGCTTTGGACACCTGCAGGGCCTTTCAGTTGCCCTTTCTCACTCCTTTAAAGGGGATTTCAGCCTGACAGGCTCACTCAGAAATTTAGCAGTGTCAAGGAGCCTTAAGTGGAACTCTTTGCTGACAGCCACTGCATCTCCTTCCACCACTGCTCTAAGAGGTTAAAAATCAGGTGGGCCATTTGATAAGGCCAATAACACACTTCCTGAGGGTTTTTTTCCCCAGTAATTAAATTATTTGGCAGCAGAATGTACCTTTTGGATCCATTCTGTAATGAAAAGGGAGGATAAGTCTGATTTTTTTAAAAATTATTTAAAAAGCCCTCAAATTTTCTCATTCTTCAGAATGGAAGTTTCATTTAATTTTTATCTATATACTACTTTGAGAAAAGCTTTTTTATTAGGGATTTGGGTGGCAGGTTTGGATTTGACAGTAGGCAAAATATGAAAATAGCATCTGCAAACATTTTTGTGCTCATCCAGGATGCCAAGCAAGACTCTTCAAAGGAAATATTTCTGATTTTGGGGAATCTGATCTGAAGTTGACAGTAAATCTTTTATTCTACATAGCAAGAGGATGAGGGAGTCTATGAAAAGTATTCAGGGAGAAGATAAAGAAATGCTCAATACTCAGAAAATCCCAGTGTTGAGCTGGTTTTAAGTTTCAGAAGTTCTCAGGTATATTGTGGTCCCTTGGAATGGTGGTTTGGGAATGCCAGTGGAGACTGAAAGGCAGTGGTGCAGTCCTTCCCAGCCTCCAAAACTGTTACATCTGAGACACAGCTTGCAACAACTGCTGCACTGCAGCCCTGTCCAAACTCCAAGAGCCTCTGGGGTCTGTGTGAGCCCCCTGCCTGGGGATGGCAGCAGCAAGGAAAGCACTGCCAGGGGAAAAGCATGACTAAAAGAGACACGGCTCAGCTGAGCTGTGCCCACCATTCCAATTCCATACAAACGGATCTCCGAATTTCCATGCAGGAAGTGTCAGGGGCTTGTAAATTATCCCCAGTCATATCCATTAAAATGTTGAAATCACCTTGCCTTCTGTGAGGAGCCAGTCTCTGTTCCCATGGAAACAGGAACTGCAGCCTCTGAACACCTGGCTGGGTTTGTTCCAGCTGCTCTGGGCCATGGTGGCTGTGGCTGGAGGCTGCTGCAGCATAGCCCAGACCCCACACCAGGGCTCTGCTCAGTCTGATACTCAACTCCCTCTGCTCCTGCTAGAGGGAAATGCTGGAACAGCCTTCCAAAAGCACCCTCACAGTGCAAGACAGTCCTGCCAGCGTTCTGCTTCAGTAAAATCCATAATTAATACAAGGATTAATTCCACAGGCTCTGTTCTTACCTCTTATCTAACATTTCATAGCAGTTTCTAATAGAGGCCATCACTGAAAGGTGGACCCTGTTCTGCTGTTTTACCCAAGAGGAAGATCATCAGCCTTTGCCATACTAATAAAGAAAATGAATGGGTTTCCTCTAGAATTAACATTGTGATACTTTGTATATAATAAAATTGTATAATGGAAATGAGGGGTCTTTTTGTACTTGGTGTTTAAACTATCCTTACCCCTGAAAATGTTTAAAAGGCAAAACAAAAATAGGAAATAGGGAACTGTGGAGAAGTGCAGTGTCACTGGGGCCTTGAATAGCACAAACAGGATTGGATTGCTCTTGGGAGAAAAGCAGAAGAACTTTGTGAAAGAGAAAATGAAATTATTTAGGTTTTTTATCCCCCCCTTCTTGTCATAAATTCAGGTACCTGCTGAAAGATGTTTTAAATTTCTCTGACACCTTTTGAATGCCTTATCAATACACTGGCTTTCTCCATGCCTTAATTCAAAGCACATCACTACTCATTTGGAAGTACTGCACATTCATTAGCCAAGCAGGCAATGCTGGTGCTGCCGAGGAGGTTTCTATGTCTCAAAAGGATCCTTGGATCTGTGTCCCAATCATACCATCTGCAGCAGGTTCTGCTGGACCAATGTCCCTTCTGCAGCAGTACTTGTTTAGCATCATGGGAGGCAACACTTCAGCTTCCTTGTCCTAGGTTACAATGTAAGACACGCCCAAAGTATGTATTCTATCACCCTCTTCATGAGCTGCTGAAACCAGGTGGGGCAGTGTTGCCCTTATCTTCTGCTAATGGCTCATCAATGCCTTGCCACATGACCCACAGGTAACTCCCTCCAGGAGCTCTCTCTGTTTAATGGGCCATCAAGGATCCATCACATGACTCATAGAATGATAACAGCCCATTGTGAGCTGCTCCGCCCAGGGGGAGGAGCCAAGCTTTCCCACATGGATATAATCCGGGGTTTGGGACACCACAGGAGGCCTTTTCCCCACTGGGTTCTCACGGGACAAGAGCTACCAGACCTTCTCTACAGGATCACTGCTTTGACAAGACCATTTCATCTGGACTGCTACTACCACCCTAACAGGGTGTTAGGTAGTATTCTGACTGTCAATATTCTGTACTATTGAATCTATTTTATTTTACTTCTTTTTTCTCTTATTAAATTGTACTTCTGACTTGGAGTCTCTCACTGGTTTTGCTTTCAAACCAGCACAATCCTTCAGCACATTTTAGCCAATACTCTGCATATGTGCTCATTTAGAAACATCACCAGTCAATTTATATATTTTTTTGTTTGTTTTAATATTCCTGGGCACACTGGATTTATTAGACTTTATTTTTTTTAAATCAGATCTCACCACCACTCTGGCAAGAGCTGTACTCATATTCCCAAGGAACTGACATAAAAAATATGGGTAGAAAAGAATCCAACCACTAAAATTGAAAAAGTGTTTTGAATTTCTATTACTACGATATCTATAAACACAGTGTATATGGTTTTGCTCTGAATCAAAATTTCTAAACTTCTACTGATGACACATCAGCACTTACCCTGAAAGGAATTCCATTTGCTCTTGGCATAATTAAGAGGTGGTATCCTGGGAAAAAAACAAGGCAGAGCTAGCTGCTTTTACTCAACAGAGCTGGGAGGAAGGAAAACATTAGTCTAGGAGACCACTGTGAGAGGATTACAAGAGTTATTTATGTAGAAATTAAAAAACCCTAACACACTCCACACAAGCTGTTCTGTGAGCCTTTGTCTTTGTCTGGAACACTCAGCTCATTTCTTTTTAGGAGATGGGAGTATTTGGACTTTCTTACACTGAACCTGTAGTGCCATTAAACTTTGAGACTATTTCAAATAATCACAAATGAGACAGCACTTACTTGTGGAGCTTTCAGCTGAGGTTAACTTTTAGAGGTTATTACTACAAGTATTATTTATGTAATGCTTTGATGCTTTAGCCTTCCATATACCACAACTCAAAAAATAAACACAATTGCTTTTGCAAACTTGTCCAGGAAATGCTAAATGCACACATTGCTTGTTGTAAATCTTCTTTAGCAGCCAGATAAGATGACACATCTCTGGTTGACAAAAGCCAAGAATGTTGCTACTGGACACTATGCACATTTGTCACATCTCAAGGAGCTGCTATGGGTGACCCAAGGTGAGAAATAAATGTACAAAACACAGAAAGATAGAACACTTTAAATTTTAATCCAACAAATGAAGAGGGTCTTGACACAGTAAAATACCACTGTATTGCTAATGCTCTACAACTGTACATTAAAAATAATTGTCTATAGATGTAAAAATAGCAAGTTTTATGATAGAGTAAAACGCAGTATAGAAACCATTCAAAATCAAGTAGAAACCTCTTAAACAACTGAGGCATTTATGTAAGTATTTCTCCATAGGTATTAAACAAAACACAGTTCATACTGACTATAAAGATCCCCCCCCACCTTCCCCACACTCTGCCCTAATTTGATTAGAAAAATAGTAGTCTCAGTTACTATATTTTGCATTCTTTCAGAACCATCTAGATTCTCCATTTTCTTCAAGTACAATAGCACAATACAGTACTACCCTGAAGTAATTTATTTCCCAACAGTACAGAATTTCAATAGCAGGTATTTCAGATTAATTCTGAAGGCTAGAAGAGGCCCAGGAAGTTTGCAGGAGGGTAATTATATTCTGAATGAAAATTATTTACACAAACATTACTGTACTGTAATTACAGCATAAAACTTGCAATGCAGATGATGAATGCTTTTAACAAAAGCTCCAAATGAAAGAAAGGGAAGAAAAAAAGATTACAAAATAAATAATCTAAAGTTCTTCATGGTAGAAACGTTCATCATGAAGCTGCCTACCATAATCTGTTGCTTCACTGTTAAGAAACAAATCCTGGTTCTTAAGAATTTCTGCTTCAGAAAGTTTTTTATCGTCATTCAAATCCATCTCTTCAATGAGGTGCAGAGCCTGTAGAAGAAACAGACCACCAAATGCACCAAGTTAAATCAATTCTGGTTTTTGCTTATTTATATATGCTAAAAAAGAGGGAAGTCTAGCAGTAAAATGAAGAACAAATTGCAGAATATTTTAGTTGTAGCTCATTCACCAGTATTTCCTAGTTCCAAACTAACAGGCTGTGCAGCAGCTCTACTGCACCTCTTGTTTCTGAGAAATAGGAGTCCTGGTATTACATGGGCTCTGTTTTCATTTGCTGAACATCTACAGACACAGTGATTTAGAGAATCCTTCTGTTCCTACTTTTCCTGATTGGTTTGGCTCAATGTAACTGAGCCAAAAATAACGGGGACTAACGTCAGCCAAGGGGATTTTAAAAGCACTCTGCATGGCAAAAGCTGAAAGATTATTGACAAACATCTTGGCAACACGTCAATTCCTGAAAATGGACTAGATAGTAATTCTTCTATTTTTCTGTTATTTAGCTACTGGGTTTCTCAAATAATTTTGAAATGCTGAAATGGAAGTGTGATACTCTGACTTCAAACAGCAGTTTATGACTGAAATCAATGCTACTTTCTTTTTAGGGCAGGTGACTTTGCTAAACCTTTATGTTACACAAAGGAAAAAACTAGCACATTAGAGAAACAAATAAAACAAATTATTAGTTGCAGAATTGAGCTATTGCTACAGCATGGCATTGCTGTAAGCCAAAATTTGAAAGATAGCTAAGAAGAGCTAAAAAAAAAAACCCAAACCAAGGAAGCCAACACAGGTATGAACACAGCAGCACAGAGCTCACGTCAGAACAGAGCTGTTCTGTGAACTAAGAACTGACCACAGCCAGAGCAGGCCATGCAAAGGCTCACAGATCCCCATTTACAGAAATGCTCCCAGCACAGCTCAGCATCCAACAAGGTCCCACACCCAGGCCTGCTCCTGCTGCTGCCACGGGGCTGCTCCTGTCCCCAGAGCCTAGCAGGGCACAGGGGGCAGTTCAGAGAGGAGTACATGGGCTGTCTGACACAGGGAGATGCCTCTTCCCCACAAACATGAAGCCATGGGAAGACCTGGTGTTCCTGCCATTCTGAACACCAAAATCCTCCATGGTAAAGCAAAGACACGGAAAATTTAGCTGAGAAGTTACTAGAAGAAAGGCAAAAATCCTCTCTAGTGCAGTCAGTAGAGACTGACTCAAAACTACCACAAAAAATAAGCTAAAATGAGAATCCACTTAAAAGCTATTATGCTGTTCTACCTCTGATTAAACCATTTTAATTAGCATCATCAAAGTTTGCTTTACAACATCTTGAATCAAGTTTCTTGTACTTAAAACAAGTTTTTCAGTTCTATAAATTATGATGATTTATCCAGTTAGAAGAATTACAATCAATTTTTTATTTCAAAATTATGCAGCTTCTTTTGGTAGTACATCTCATTAGATTTACCTATAACAACTAAAAAATTACTTATTAAAAATCTGTACCCTTGAGTCAAAGCAGATAAGCTATTTAAACATGTACAAAAGCATTTTGTTAATTTACAAACATTTACACAATTAATAGGAACTTCACATTTGCCTAATGCAGTTAAAGGACCTGCATTCCTTGTCAAAGTGAAAAGAAGTTAAAAATATACGCAAAGATCTACTGATACTTTTCAATAACTAAGACACGATAAATCTGAATGCTTCTCTCATTTTGCTGTGATCCTTCAAAATTCTCCTGCAGTAATTAAAACCCAACCAGCAGTCAAACCACAAACCTCCTCTTGTGCAATACCCTGATTGTTGGGTACTATCCAAGTCAGCAGCTCTTGAGGGCTGAGTTTTCCATCATGATCCTTGTCATAGTCATTCACAAACCGGTCCTTCTCAACCAGTATCCATTCTGGATCTTCCCTTGCAGCTAGTAAGACACAATTGTCAAGTTTAAAGCCACTTTTCACTTTAAAGGAGATGTTTTCATCTTTTCTCCTAAGCAAATTCACTTATTCTCATAAAACATAATCTAAAAGTGATGTCAGTAAACAAAACCAAACCTTAATGGGCAGAGGAAAGTAGGGAAAGCAATTTAATTTAGTGTCAGTATTTATTTGCACACTTGTTTTATACTTACCCAATGTACAGGTATTGCATCCTGCAGCCTAAAGCAATCTCAGACTTGTCCTTAACTTTTCAAGAAATTGAAAAGTAATTCATCAAAATTATAAACACTGCAGACCAGCATCATCTGGCTTTCAAAGCCTTATGAAAATCAAAAGCAGCAAGTATCACAAGCAGGCACGTAGCAGTTTAAAAATAATTACAATTCTATTATTAAGGAAGAAAAAGTGAAGTCTCTTCTTCCTAACATTTGGTTTTGCAAGGAGATTTTCCTTTTATGTGACAATTCACCACACACTGCTGCCCCAAACCACGAGCTAATTATGAAATCAGAGCCCCCATGCAGCCTATTAGTAATTTTAAAGAGTGCTGCAGGAACACTGCAGAAGAGAAAAGCTGAAGTAGTTGGTACAATCACAGCTGATTCTCAAGTCTTGCTAACAAGTTGTGATGACAAAGCTGTTATCTTCTCTATTACTGCAACAATTTCACTCGCTTCCAACAACGTTTTATAGACTGGCTTGGAAAAGCTTTCTTTCATGTTAGAGCAGGAAAAAGATAAAGAACCCTGTAGTTGCATCAGAGATCTGTTGTTTATACTGGCTCTGACAACCAAAGATGGTTATAAAACATGAAATTCCAGGTGGATGATTAGAGTGAAGAAAAATGGATTATTTCCCTGATTGTTTATATCCTCATGTGGCTTACACAATTCTCCCCAGCTAGGATGCCATTCAGAATTAGCACTTCTTTGGGCCAAGCAGACTTTCCACAAAACTAAGGTTACTGGGCTTTTTGGAATGGGAAGAATTATTTGCCCTAGCTTTCAGCAAACCAAATACAGTGTGTAAAAAATTCATTGAGAAATATTGATAAGCATCAGGTAAGCGTCCTTCTTCTTTTTAAAGAAGGAACAGATCATGTTTAAGGAAGGGCAAGGCTGGAAAGCAACAAACCCAAACAAATCAAAGAGTGAAAGCAGCAATCAGGCTTCTGATAGCTGGAACAGTGAAGTGACTCCTCACACTTCCCCTCCAACCCTCTCAAACACACTCAGCTCAGTCCTTACAGAGCAAGGCTGGCTGCTGCCTGCTCAGGCTGATCAAGGCCAGGGCAGTTTACCCTCACATTCCTGCTAGCTGGATCTGCAGATGTGTTCAGCTGGCAACCACGGCTGCACCTTGTTTCAGCTGCATCCTTTGTGGTCAGGAATTTGCTTCAGTCTTACAGAAAACAAGAAGCAACTTGCAAGGAAACTGTGGAATGGGCTACACAAAAGCCATCACCAAACACACATGGGGCAGACTGAAATAAGGAGTCTACTGTGCCCAGTTTCAGAAAACAGAATTATTCCAAGACAGAAAATCTTACTCAGAATCTGTAGGTGTAAGTGTGAAAAGCTGAAAATAAAGATCCAATTCTCCCCATTCCAAAAGCTTTTGTTAGTTCCCTTTTTCATGCCCCTTCCCTTTTTTCCTTACTTGGGTCTCTTCTGTAATCACCAAGGAATTCTTCCAGGCTAACAAATCCATCACCATCTTTATCATGTTCTTCTAAAGCCTCCTGAATGACAAAGTCCTTTTGTATACATACAAAGAGCAAAATTAGCAACTCATGATCAAGAGAAACAGCACTGAATCATTTTAGAGCAATGATATGTACTCCTTAAATGAAAGACTCCCTCATTTCAAATCTTTTTTTTGTTTTATGCAGACTAGTACAGTAATTCCTTCCTGTGCAATAAAACAGATCCTGTCCTGTCCTGAAGAGTTTAGAATGTCGGATTTCATGAAAACCAAATCTGAAAGGTGTCCATAGAGCTGGAATCCTTCAACACAATTCAAAACTGCAAAAGCAGCTGAGAAACAATATGTACAAAGGTACAAAGCTCTATCATTTAATTTCACTTTTAATTTCACTTTTCATCTGGTGGATTCACTAATTTGCATTTTTGCAACTTAATTGTTAGGAGAACTGGTTGGTCTTTTGTCCACCAGAGAGCCAAAACCTAACGCTAAATTCTCACTGATGGATTTGCAGCCTAACAGAGCTGAGAGGTGGCTAAGTCAGTCCAGTCCCCAAAGCTGGGGATGCTTGTGCAATCTTAGTTCTTGAAACAGATTTCAAAGAAAAGCACTGAACTCCTGCTCCAGCTCCTGACCTCCAGCACTGGATCCACAAGACAATACCTGATTTTTAATTTGGGCTGTCCAAGCCATATCCATAACTGCTCCACTTCCTGTGGTACTGGGGATAAGGACACACATTGAAAAGACCTACACACACAGGCTGATAAAGATGCTCCTCGAAATCTTACCGTCATGTACTCCACTTCTTCAGGATGTTCAAACGCAATATATTCATCCACATTTAGAGCAGGAACATCATCTCTATTAGCTTTTTCAAAACGTTTTTTCTCCTTTAAATGAAGCTTAGAAAATAGATTTAGTTAGAGCCCTTACTGGAAAGGAAAAACAACATAATAGTAGCTGACTGTAAGCTCATTAGGATATCAATTGTTTCACATTACCCACTCATATTATACTGATGTTAAATTTTCACTAAAAACAGCTCATTGAGGGCAATAACAACACTTTTAATTGAGATGGTTTTATTCTAAGAATTGCAAAACCCCCTGCTTTTTTCAATTTAAGGAGCCATTTAAAACACACTAAAGAGAGATAATGAAAAGACGAAGAATTCTCAATTTGATATGTGCATCCCCTTTTATAAGTCACCAATGCCCAAAATAACAAAGTGGAGTACAATGATTATAATTAATGGCAGCCATTGCAAATTCCAGAATTTACATTTTAAGGACACTTAACCTCCTGGATCTACATCTCATTTATGTCAAGGGCTGCCTGTAGTTCAGAGAAGGTCTTGAAAGATCTTCTTTTCTGAAGCTATTTTAAGGCCAGATTCCTTTACTACAGGACTGCTGTCCATTACACGTGATCATTTTAAACAGAAGTCACTTCTCTGACCTGTTTTAAGTATATGTATTAGCATGCCATTAAAAAAGAAATAATATCTGATATAAGCAGGTAAGTTCTTATTTCTGAATGTCTTGTACTTCCTATTTCTGTCTTCCAGATGTGCAAAGACTTCCTATTTTTTTTTTCTTGTTTTATTAGACAAAATGCAGACCCACACCACTGACAACCGATCTCTGCTCAAACTGCACACGATGTGAACTATAAAAATCTTGGAATTCCCTCCTTAGGTGTGCTGTGCTATCAGTGTGAGTGATCTGGGTACAGGAATAGCCAGCAAATCAGAGATCATAAACACTTTACAAATAACCACTTGAAATTGTACTTCTGGTTTATATCTTACCTACTGACACTTCTCTCAACATTAGGTTAACCTGATGAACACAGAGCAAAACATGTAACAAATGAAGCTTAAGATCTTAACTATTCTGCAATATAGTTAAATGTCCTCTTAGAGAAAAGCTGACCTTAACTGGGAGTTTAACTAGGAAGGCAATCCAGAAGGATTACAGAAAGTACAATACTGCAATGTAAGCTAGAACCATTGAGGGAGAACGTAAGATTTCCAATGTTTTTTGGGAAGTGATGAACAAGGCCGCCACCTTCTGGTGGTTATCTGATGTGAATTCTAAACTATGTCTTACTCTTCCATCTTGACCAGAGCAGGACTACTAATTTGCAAACATAAGGAAAATGCTGAAGGTGGCTGACCTGTAATGCTTGTACAATGCTGCTCATTTACAATCTGAGCTGGAGAAGTCAGCAGGCAGGAAAACCTAGCAAGCAGTCAAGTTATAACACAAGCAAGCAGTTCTAACCCAGCTTATATAGCTATAGCTCTTTATGTATCTGTGATGGCAGTGTTTCAAATATGGTATCAATATTTTGACTGGAGGTTCCTCTGGAAGTCTTGTGGTATTTAAAAGCTATGTAATTATTCAGTTATGTGACATTCCAAGCTTTACAGTTTGTTTCTTCAGTGTGTAAAATCCTCTGTTCGCTATATTAGTTTCACTTCTGCTAACATTCTGTATTATCTGCTACTACTTTACTAAAAGCAGACAAAGCAATTCTCACAGAAAAAATAAACCTCTGGCCATAACAGTCTAAAAACACACTTATTCTCTTTCTGAGAAACATTTACATATACTTATAAATGCAGAACTTGAAAGGAAACAAGTTTTGCTATGTGGTGGTTCTTGGCGAACCTTTTCTCCCTGCCTCTCTTGTCTCTTTCCCCACTGAAGCATCTGCTTTCATAGATGTGACTCACACACAACTTCTGTGTTTAAACATCCATTTTTAGCTGTGGGAGTTGCACTTTCATTGCTTAAAACTGTTTGAATTGCTATTGCTTTCTCTGTGGGTCTCTAATGGACAGGCCATGCAATACTGACAGCCCACATTGAGTGCTTGAGCAGTTACTGAAAGAACAGCTGGACCAGTGCAACCAAGGGGTTAAAGAGCTTCCTTCTGCCCCAGCCCCAGTGGTGCTGGCCCCTGCTGAGGGCAGGACCCTGTTGGGCTGCAGACCTCATCCAGCAGGACTGCAGCCCAGGTTTAAGATGGTGGCTGGGAGACCATGTTCTGCTGTAAGACTGTCAATAGACTTATGCTCCACTCAGGCAGCAAAATACACTCTGGAGATACCATTTCATTGTGTCTTTATTTTGTCAGTAGCAACTTTAATACTCCACTACTTTCCTTTAATTACTCCCCTATCAGCTAGCACAAAGTGTTAAACATATG
Source organism: Horornis vulcanius (assembly GCA_013401035.1). Classification (NCBI taxonomy): domain Eukaryota; kingdom Metazoa; phylum Chordata; class Aves; order Passeriformes; family Scotocercidae; genus Horornis; species Horornis vulcanius. The sequence goes on along the minus strand of VZUA01077563.1, from coordinate 12,555 downwards.
CCAGCTGCTCTTTTTTCTCTACCCATCTTGTTCTGTCACAATAAACAAATATTGCTGCCTTTGGCCAACAGCTCACAGGAGCTGCTGCTGAAACATTTTACCTGGCGAAATGATTCTTCTTCTTGATCCTCCAGGACAGTGTCCTCATCAAAATCAATTACACGATCATACATTTGTAAATTATACTCCTTCCACGACACCAACCCATCACCATCTTTGTCATAGTCACTGAAGTGTTGCTTAGCCTCTTGTGTAACATAATGCTTAAAAGACTGCTGTATCCAGGAGCTCAGCTCATCTGTGAAAAACATTAAAAATATAATAAAATAAAGAAAGTCAGAATCATCTGCACCATAAAAATTGTGAAGATCCCACAGATCTATTCTGTCTGGAATATTCATTGCAATTCAGATGAAAGCATATAGGCAAGAGGTTACTTAAAGCAAACCAGTCTGTTTGCTCCATGCTGTGGCTTTTTCCAAGGTAAATGAATGAGGGAACAGATCACAGCTACAGACTCCAGGCGGTTTGTTAATGGTGATGTGGCCTTGTCTTTTCAAATCTGAATGAAATCAACACTATAGCAAAATTTCTTTTTTCTCCAGAGTTTTATGAAAATGAAGCTGAGTATGGTTTAGACAGACAACTCTAAATGTAATTTGGTACCCCAAAAAACATTGTTCCCATCACTCTGGGGTATCTTTTGAAAAATCCACAAAATGAAATAAAACTTAATTTAGTACCATTGCCTTAATTAGCCAAAATAAAATATTAACTATTTATGTAGAGCTAATTTCCCTTTACTTGGGGCTGAAATCAAGCCTCATAGTTTGGAAAGGTTTTTTAGCTGCTTGTTTTTATAGAAATGTAGCTAAAAGATATAAAACTTAATATACCAATGAACTGACAGAGACACATTAAAGTTACTTCATTTAGAGAAGATTGGGAGAACATATTCTCCCAGTATCTCTCAGCTATTTTCAGGTGCCTGGAAGGGAAAAACATCTTCCTCTGCATTGCAAAAATTATACATCTTAATCAAATCAACTGAAATCCTGCTCTGAAGAGTCATAATGACTAATAAAAAGTCCTACAGAAATCACTACTTTGACGTAGAAAAATCTTACAGCATTTTTTAAATACTAAAGTATCTTATCCTGTCCTTCTTGGCAGAGGCATCAATACAACTTTATTAGGTTTATTTAAGTATCCTGGAAAAGCAGCAAAGGATTTTTTAAAATACATTTTGAGTACTGAATTTATATTAGCAAAGGGACCAGCTTGCTAACAGATTCTGTGAACTGACTGAACATGCAAAGGTAGTGTGTGCCAGCAAGGCTTGTGCACAAACCAGCACTGCCTTATAAGAAACTGCAACATGATTTCTTAAAGATGGGCACCATTAATTAAAGGTTTATTTCCCAGCATTTAAGGTGTGAGGCACAGCCATGTGAACACATAATGTCCAGTGCCATGAATCAGAAATGCTTAATACTCCAACATTGGAGAAGCAGCATTAACATATTTCATCTTCTCTCACTGTCAGCCTCCAAATGGAGGCACCACTAATAAGTAAAATGTTCTCAAGAGTTCTGCAATACACTGAGGAACAACTGAGCTCAAAAAGCTTCAGTACCGTTCAGTTTCTTAGTGTAAAACACATTCCACTGTGAGTTTTACCTTTGGGAAGCAAAAGGAAGGCAAGTTTCCATTAGACTGAGAATCAGATGCAATATATATACACCATGAGGATGGAGTACAGGTGGAATTCCTGTACTTTATATAGACTTTTTCCCTTAAAGCCGTCATGTTGTGAGCTGCCTGTGGTGTATGACAGGGATTAGCCATCCCACTGAAGCTACAGACTGTCTCACCTCTACAAAGTCCATGCAGGAACATGGAAATCAGGGTGCAGTTGATTAAATTCAGAGTGAAAGGCATAAAGTGAAGGGCGTTCAAAAGATCTTGTCTTTAAAATCACATTTTGTTCTCTCACCTAGAAAGCTTCCTGCATGTTTAGTATAATTTTAATGAAATACTACTGTTCTGGCATTTGACCAAGGATTCTGCTTGCTTTGTGTGTGCACACGAGAGACTTTTTTTGTGAAGATCACAGCAGAACAAAAAAACCGTTCATAATGAGGTTTAAAATTAAATTAACATTATTGTAATGATGTATTGAAAAAAAGGGCCTTAGTTTACCATGGAGTTCCTAAGTCTAATTGACAAAAACCTGTGTGGGAAGAGCCATTTGACACTGTGTTATGATGAAATATGATCCCTCAATGTCACTTGGTGTCACCAGGTACTGAAGCACACCTATGTAGTATTATGGCTGCAGTACTTCCTTTCCATCTTAAACCTGTTCTCTGATTTGCACATACCAGGATTACAAAGACAGAAACCCACTTAACTCCAAGTAGCTTCAGACATGCAAGGAGCAGGTACAAGTGCAAAGGAGGCACCTACAACTTGACACTGCTCTGACCCACACTAACTCCTGCTGGCCACACTCCTTCCATCACAGAATGGATCAGCTTGGAAGCGACCAGAGTGGGTCATCTGGTCCAATCTCCCTGCTGAAGCAGGGTCATCCCAGAGCACATAGCACAGGATTGTGTCCAGAAGGTTGTTGAGCACCTCCAGTGAGGGACACCCCACAAACTCTTTGGGCAATCTGTGCCAATGCATAATCTCTGCACAGGAAAGTTCTACCTCATATTCAGGTGGAATTTCCTGGACACGAGTTTCTGTTCATTGCCTCCTGTCCAATTAGTTGGCACCACCGAGCAGAGCCTGGCTCCATCCTCTTAGCACCCATCCTTTAGGCATTTATACACATCAGTGAGGTCCCCTGTCAGCGGTCTCCTCTCGAAACAAACAGAAACCTTAGGCACTGAGATAGCCTCTGTGTGAGCCTGTCAGTGTTTCTAACTCACTGTGCGAGGGATCATGATGTTTTCCACAAGGGTTCTCCCCAGCACAAGAGCCACGGGCTGTGTCCCGGGTAAAGCGCGTATTCCTCCCGGAGCAGCCCGGCCCGCCCGGCCCCCGCCGTTACCCTCGCTGAGCAGCCCGTC
>VZUA01077559.1:0-15336 GCA_013401035.1 Horornis vulcanius | reverse complement strand
AAAAAAAGCCATCTCTAAAACAAGATACAAAATTGAAGACCTTCTCAAGATTAGACTGACTCTTTGTTTTATTTCATCTATAATGACTATTGCCTAAATGGGAACAGAAAAGTCTGAGTTCTGATCTTCACACAAAATAGTTTTGCAACCCCTAGGGAGGTAAACAACGCTTATTTTCTGCAAGCTGAAACCAGTTGTGGAAGATCTGTCAGATAAGAGAGCTGGGTTCCTGGAGGTGTTTTTTGTTAATTTTTAAATTTTTAGAGCAGCTATAGGAGATGCAGCATCTAAGAATAGACATTTCTAGTTAATTAGGATAATAAAAAACTGTCTTAAACTAATATGGGGCGGGGGGGGAAGGAAGATTTCACAGGTATTGCTGTCTGCTTTAATCCTCAACAATGTAAAACATAGTTTAACAAAACTAGTTCAAGAATGATGAAAACAGTACTTAAAAGGAAAACACAAGGTTAATCAAAGTAAATTCATGTGTTTCTGAGGCTGCTGATTGTAGTACTGCACCACTCTAGACTTGATAAAAATGCTCTACAGTAACAGTGGATTATATGCTAGTCCAGAGTTCATAATTACATATTGGAGTAATTTAATCTATAGATTATAATCTGTAAACCTGTAGACAGCTGAAAGTTTCATGCTGTGGTAGCACAGGCATAGTTCTGTCCCATTCACACATCCTGATAAGTAGATTGGAATATTTGTTCTACTAGCTCAGCACTGGAATGCATGAGTGCAATTCAGTATTTAAAATGAGCTGTTTGTTATCAGTTACTAGAAACACCTGGAATAGTGGATTTAAAAGATCGAGGTAATAATTAGTATATGCAGGGGGGAATATCTGATTCCCCCACATGTTCATGGAGTGGAGAGAATGGCATGTGACGGTAGCAGATTTTTCCANTGATTCTTTCAGATTTTTCCATATTTTGCAAGCACCCTTAAAAAAATCTGAGTACCTTCCTGGAAGAAGGGTTCCTGACAATTTAGATGAACTTTTATGCACTGGTGACTGGATTGAACTGGTGACCACTTATAAACAAATCTTGTTACTTCTGCTGTTAGGCTTTGCTAATGTTCTTCCTATCTGTGAAGCTGGGACCCTAAAATAACTGGAAAAACGCCCCACCAAGTCCCTGATTTTGCACCTGAAGCTGCTCTTCCCACTGGCATATAACTCAATATTGCTGATTGACTTTCTGAATGGAAAGAGTGAAACCCTGAGATTGCTAAATGTTCATCCATTAATGCTGTTTTTCCACATGACAAGAATTTAGGGAGGCATCAAAGTTCGAAGACATGGCTGAGCACTCATCAAATGCTTAGGACAACTGTGTGTTGGTTGCTAGGATATTTACTTGTGAGAACACGTGGTTTATATGGACTGTTATCTCTAAATACATGTATTGTATGTGTTAGTTACTTTCTAGTTGACTCGGAGGGTAAAACTGTGACTCAGCAGGAAGGAACGTTCCGCAGTAACTGCATGGACTGCCTGGATCGGACTAACGTGATCCAGAGCTTGTTAGCACGCAGGTCTCTCCAGGCCCAGCTTCAGGTAAATGTGTTACTCTTCTTTGGCAAGCTGGAAGAGGAGAGAGGTTTTCCATTTGCAATGGAAATATAATTTGAATGCTCCAGTAAGAGCTTGCATAGTGGAGTTACTGTACTACTTACTTGAACTGCATTGACTAGACTCAAGTTTGATAAATACAGCTTTTTCTGAAATCTTAATTTTTCTATGAAATTCCTAACAAGTCTTAATGTGCTTTTTATTCCAGAGACTAGGTGTTCTGCATGTTGGACAGAGAATTGAAGAGCAGGCAGACTTTGAGAAAATCTACAAAAATGGTAGGCTGTTTATTATAGAGTTCAAACAATGACTTTTTCTCTGAAGAGAGTATATAACTTCCTTAATATTTCTTATTGTTTTCCTGTTCACAGCATGGGCTGATAATGCTAATGCTTGTGCCAAACAATATGCTGGAACTGGTGCCTTAAAGACCGATTACACAAGGCAAGTCAGCCTTTCTTGTAAGGGCTTTCTGGGTTTTTGAGCATGTTTGGGATTTTCAAGTCCTCATATCTGAGAAGGTATGAATCTGGGGCTGAGGCTATAAATTAGTTTTTTGCAACAGTTCAGTTGGCAAAAAGTCAGACTAAAATCTCCAGATTCTTTACTGTGTTTATGTGAAAGGAAAAGCTCTCTGGAAATGAAAACCAAGGCAGTGTGCCATGAAGATGCACATTTATATTGTCTGATGGAAAGAAGTGTCATTTTATTTTCCAGTTTTGTTACTAGTATGTGTGGTAATAATGCAGAGGCAGCACTAGATAAATGTATTCCTGTGCAGGTGTTCATTTAATGCAGTACACATCTGGATAATGACAGAATGTAAATCTGAAATTAGAGTCCTGACTTTATACATCTATTTCAAATATTTTTCACATTTTCTTTTTGCAGAACTGGGAAGAGAACTCAGTGGGGTTTAATAATGGATGGCTGGAACTCATTAATACGTTACTACAAAAACAACTTTTCTGATGGATTTAGACAAGTAAGTTAAGCTTTTAACCATGGGGAAGTGTATTTGATAAACACTGCTGTGCATTCTAACTCTTGCCCTCCCTTTCTCTTCCAGGATGCAATTGATCTTTTTCTTGGAAATTATTCAGTGGATGAAGTAGAACCTGCTAGTCCTTTACATGTCAAGAAAGATTGGAAGTTCTTAGCTGTGAGTATGGAGACTTTATTTGTGATAAGAAAAACACAACCGTTCAGTCACTGGCTTCATTGTGCCTGAGTAGGACTTGTCTGTTAGTCATGAAGCTTCCCTGTAATCTGGTAATGTTTCTATGATACCTGCTTATAGGATTAAACCCAGACTGTTCCCTTGACAGAAAATGGAGTGTCCTTGAGGTATTGGAAAAACTGCTGCTTGCTTTTTTTTATAATATGCTTCACCAGGTGGAAGGGGGAAAATTCTACTGTCAGTGACTGTTTCTTTCTACAGAGGAATCTTGTGGAGTTCTTTTCTCACACTTCATGCAGAAACATAGACTGTAACACAAAACCCCCACTTTTTAAATTTTTTTCACCCTTCCCTTTCTATTTTGAAATGGGATTTGGGAACCTAATGGGCTTAGCTGGTGTATTTATTTTTTTTTTTAAACAAAGCATAAACTTCAACCTCTCTTTGAATGCACAGGAGGTGTGTTTCAATTCTAAGCATAATTACTGAACACAGTCTTCCAAATTTTGGGACTATCCAAACTTTTATTTGTACCTGAGTGCAGGTGAATCGAGAAGCAAAGCAAGTAAATTGCTTTACATTACAACATATGTACTGCTGTATCAAGTGATTATTCTGTTTCTCTTTCCTCAGTTGCCTATTATTATGGTGGTTGCTTTCTCCATGTGCATTATTTGTTTGCTAATGGCTGGTAAGTCACTGAGTTTAATTTTATAAAACTGGCTTATTTCTCTGTGAACTTTGTGTAAATGGTTATCAGTAACTGTTCAGTGTAGAATTGCTTCTCAGTCATTCTAAATGGTGCTTGAACGTGGCTCTGGAGATTGAGGTTTAGCACTGTATAATGATATAGTGGGGAAAAAACTGAGGCAGTATAGAAAACAATGTTAAAACTCACATAGAAGTCAATTAAGGGACAGTTAATTATCCCCAAATTTAGATGCACTTTAGTAGACCTGTAGCTTTATTGTAGACTGGATGAAGCCCCAGAGGAATACCTGTTTAATTTTAGGCAGAAAAACAGTTCAGAGCTATCAGGTACAGGCATAGCTGGTTCTGATGGATTTGCCTTTAATCTAAATCTGTGTTGGGAGTGGTGAAGGTTTTTGCCTTGAATTTTCTACCATTACTGCCAGTAAAGTTCTTGACTGGCTTATGTAGATGTCTGTTCAGTGTGTTCCAAGAACTGTGTGGCAAATACAAATTTTCCAAGGTAGAAAAGGATCTGTGAAAAGACTTCTGATTTCATTTAACAGCAGATCTCTGAGGGAGAGCTTGAAATATTTGTGTTTGTCCTACAGTAAAACTGTCTGCTAATAATAGAGATAATGAGCTAAAAGGTTTATCTGACTCTTCTTCTCAGGTGATACATGGACTGAGACACTGGCCTATGTGCTTTTCTGGGGAAGTGCCAGCTTTGGAACTTTTGCTATCATCCTTTACAACGGCAAGGATTTTGTAGATGCACCCAAGCTAGTCCAGAAAGAGAAGATGGACTGAATTTGTGTGTGTGGAAAGCGGCTTGGTACTGAGGATTCTTCAAGCCACACTTGGAGTCTCTACTGACCTGCTTTCCACACCAAAAAATGCTCCTATGAACATTCTTCCTTGGCAATGGGGGGGTCAGGGGTAAGGAAACAGTGTCCTGTGGTGGTGGTAGCTTTCAACTGAGACCTGACTTGACAGTCTTAGTTGCAATGGTCTTTGGAATATTGCATTAGTGGACAGGGCTCCACTCTTACAGGGGTAATGCAAAGACAAAAGCCAGCTTTTTGGTGTCTGGAATGTTTTGGAGCTTAAGTGGGCTGCTTAAGCTCATGCTCCACCTGGGTTGTTTCAGCTGGTTTTTTTGTCTTGACAGGAGAGAGCTCTGATGCTGTTCGTGAATCAAAATACCCAAATGTTGAAGCATTAGTAGTGGAACATCTGATAGTGTTCTCTGAACAAATACGGCTTCGTACCAATAAAAAGTCTAGGTCCAGACTTACAGCTGGATTACATTTGTTGTGATAAAGTCTGTGTTAAGGAGTCCTTCGTGCATATTCGTGTGTGGATTCTTTTCACTAAATATGAAAGATTTTTGAATCCTAATGCTATTCTAAAACAAGGTTTTTGTCCTGTCTTGTTTATCTAGAACTGATGCAATATTCTGCTAATCATTGTTTGGGTAAAAGGGCAGTGTAATTGGATGTTCCTGAAGTTGCAGATGTCTTGCACTGTTTCAATACTACAGTCTCCATATGAAAATCCAGTAGTTAGCGAGTTAAAATGTAGAATTTTCTTTCTGAAGATGTAAACAAAATCAAAGAATGTAAAAGTCCTTTGCAGTGTTTATTCAATCTTCCTTATGCTAAAGTTCCAAAGTACTTCATTACTTTAAGAATGGGTCACAACATAAAAGGTGAACTTCATATTGTTTTGCTAGTCAGCTGCTTCTATCCTTGGTTATGTTGAAATAATTTATGAAAGAAGGAATAACAGCCTGAGGAGAAAGCAGTAAGTTTCAACTCCGTATTTTACTTGGGAGCAGCAGCTTGCTTTTCATGCATGATACTGTAACACACTCTTTTAAGAAAAAAAAAGGAGAAAAAAATGCTGCAGACTAATTTGTGCTGGTTAATGTGTGTCTTTAAATTTAGTGCTTCCAAGCTGTATAAAAATAAGGACCAATTTTAAACTATTTTGTCACTTATTTTATATGGTTTGTTCAAAACCAGACATGGAACTTGCTTAAGGCGCTGTGCATTGTTTAATATTTCCTGTAAGTACAGCTGTATATTCAGATTGCAAGTATAAAATTTAAATGGGGGGAAGGGACAAACATGTAGAGTACTACTAGGACTAGCACAGGTGTCACTATTGAAGCTAGAACACAAAACACTGATACTCCAGTGTTCCCTTGTGTTATGACTGAAAATATGTACAGATTCTTTTTTTTTTTTTCTTTTGCAACTGTTCATTTTAACCTTGAATGTTTCTGGAGGCCTCTCTGGGTTTTGTGTAAACATAACCTGTTCATGAGCACTAGTACTTGCAAAGTATCCGTTTGCTTCTAGATGCTGTAATGGAAAAATACCAGTTGGTGGCTAACTGGAAAATCCTCCTAACTTAAATTTTCAAAGGTGAACTCCCTCATGGACACAAAGTACAAGAATATCATAGACTCAATATTTGAAAGCAGTGGTTCTGGTGGCTTACTTGCTGGTGGAGTTTTTGAAACTTGGCTCGGTTGTCTTGCAGTCTAGAACTAAGTTGTTGCATCTTTGGAGAAGAACTTGTTGCAGCAAAGACCAAACTTGAATTGCTAATATAAAAGGTTTGTAAGACATAGAATAATGTAGGTTTTAGAAGTTGGAAGGCACCTGTGTTTCAGTGCTTTGCAAAGAGTCTGTATTTCTAAAATCACAAATGGTGTACTCCTCCTAAATGACAATAAAATGTTCAACTTTTCTAGATGTACTGTCTGCAGTGCATTTTGTGCTTTGGAGCAGACTGTTCCCAAATTGTTCCTTAGGAGCTGTGTCATGCCTGAAGGATTCTTCAGTTTCGTGTGTGCTTATTGCAGGTGGGGATCATCACTCAAACAGTGCTGGTCTCATGCAGTGCCTGATGTCAGTCTGCCCGGTGTGATGTTCTGCTGCTCTCAGCCATGCCTGGAGCTACTGTGGCTGCAGTGCTGCATGCCTGGTGTCACCTCTGCTCAGGCCTGAGGGCTCTTTGCCTCTTTCCTCACCAGGGCACTTCAGCCTCTTATTGGCCATACCAAGAGGTGAAAATCAAGGTGACTTCTTCCTTTCCTTTTTACCTTCACTAGGTGAAGAGACTGACATGCACAGAGAAGATTGTTGCTAATACAGTTCTGGATCCTGAAGCTGTAACTTTTTCCACAATAAAAAGAGTGCTTTACAGGTTCAAGGCCTTGGATTTTTCCTTTGTAAAGCTCAAAGCAGGTTTTAAAAGGAAGTACTGGCAGGGGGTGGTTCTAGAATTTATTTTAAATTAAGGAAGGCAAGCTGGTAGCTGTAAAACCTTAAAAAAAGCCAGGCTTTCACAGACCACGCCCCCTCTCCTCTATCCACATCTTCCCGCCATGCCCATCCTTCTTTTTCCCCCATTCGTCTTTTCCATCCCCTTTTGCCCGCCTTCTCCCCCCACGGGCGGGACCAGGCGCTGCGGAGTCCGCCGGGCGGATAGGGGGCGCTGTCGCGGCCGATCCTAGCGCGCGCGGCCCGGCGCGGCCTGACCGAGAGGCGCCTGCGCTCGCCCGGGGCTCTCCGCTCGCTCGGAGCTCCCCGCCCGCCGCCGCTCCNGGCGGCGGCTCCGGGCGAGTCCGCGCGCTCTCCCCGCTCCGCGGGCGGGAACGGGAGCGGCCCTGGAATGGGCCGGGCCGGGCCGGGCCGCGCTCCCGCCCCGGGGCCTGCGCGAGTCGCTCGGCAAAGCCCCCCTCCCCCTTTTTGGAGGGAAACCCCCCGGACTGGTTTAGCGTTGCCTTCCCGGGATTGTAATGATGTTTAAAATGGTTCCTTCTTTGTACACTAATGGCCGTTTCGCCTGGAAGTAGATGCTGGATCCGGCAGTGTGTCTCAAGCGTCCCAGCTCCCGGTGTCCGTGGAGTGTGTCACTGAACATCCCCAGCAGAATCCGTGAGCTCCGTCTTTGGGAGCTCAGGATGCGGAACTGCTTGGTGCTCCCTGTCGAACACGTACGGCTTTATGTGGAAGTGAACGCGTATGGGTTTTTTTTTAAACGCGTTTTTAATTCCCAGGTTTCTAATGAAGCTGAGCCATGAGACTGTGACCATTGAGCTGAAGAATGGGACGCAGGTGCATGGGACGATCACAGGTACGGCAGGATGGGAGGATGCAGCAAAATATTCCCCGTTGCTTTTCGGCAGACAATTGGCAGCCGCGGCGTGGATGAGTTTTTTGTCCTGTGCTCCCTCTTGCGGGGACCGGCACAGGAAAACGCAGGAGATTGGCTTTGTAATTCCTATCTTCGTGTGCAAGCGCGAGGTGTGTTTGTGTTGCAAAAGTGTCTGGATATTGTCGGGGGTTGCTGGGAACAGTGGGGAGCTGTAACCAGCTAGCTCTCCATAGGCAACCACGAAAGTACTTGGGAATTTCAGTAAGTCACGGATTGTCTTTGATGTGTAGTAGTGGGTGAGTCCGTCTGTGGTTAGAGATTTCTTTGTTTTAAAGGTTCTGATGTAAAAAATAAAGTTAATTATTTCGGTTGAGCTCGTTTTAGCAGATCTAGGTGGAAATGCATATTTGCTTATGTTTGATTTCATGAGAGGCAGGTTTGAAAACGCGGAGCTGGGTGTGAGGTACCGGGCAAAGAGGAATCCTGGCCGAGAGAATCTGCTCCCTTGTAGCTGCCACAGGTCTGTCCTGTGGGTTCCTGGGAGTTCCTGATTACCAGGTGCTTCTTTGTATCACTGAGCTGAAAGTTTCAGGGCGTTCTGTAGGGTTCATTATGTGGTTTTCAGTTTAAAACACGTGCAGGCTGTTTTGTTTGCTTTAATAACCTCAGCCAGGGACATTGCCGTGACAGTGTTCTGTGAGGTCTGTGTAGGGACAGCAGATACGATGTAGGTGGAGCACCTTGTGTTTAATGAGGCAAATCCTGATGGCTGAGCTGAGGAAGCTGCTGCATCTCCATTCCCAAACTCAGCCCCAGGCAGCTTTCGTAAGTTCTTCTACCCAGTCACTCTTGGGGGAAAAAAAAAGATACAACTCTTGTTAAGTTTGAATTTTATTCCAGAGGATTGCTGAGGTGCTTTTATTGGCCAGTAGCAATCTGTGGGGATTTGGCAGAGCTCATAAACCAGCATTATTTTGCAGTCAGGTCCATCAGCTTTGATTAGAGCTGAGTGAGCCACCTTGGTGTCCAATTGCAGCACGCTCTGCTGAACCCAGCCAGGTGGGAAGAAAACACACTGCTGGGCTCCTGACCTCCCTGCTCCTTCAGGCTTAATTGTTGAGCAAAGCCTCTCTCATTTTCGGCTAAGAACCTGTAAAAACATTGCACAGTCTCCTCTTCCTCCCAGTGCCAGGGCAGGAGCAGGGAGGAAGGGGCAGGTTTTGTGTAATGCCCCTCACACCAACCAAGGGTGTGGGTTGGGTGGAGCTGTGTAAAATCTAGAGGGAGGGGGAGAGGATAGAAAAATAAAGTCACTGTCACTTTGTTCTTCATACCTGGAGATCAAATCCCACCTAAAGCTCTGGATGTGCAAAATGAAAACTCCTGGGGGTTGTTTTATTGCTTCTCACAGATGTTACACAGTACATGCATCCAGCTGAGATGTTGCTTCCAGGTTGGGATTATGCATAACACAGCATAGCATGCACAGTACTGATTCCATACAGTTCTTGTGTACTGGCTGTTCTCAGAGATTGTAACCACAGTGGTTGTTCCTTGCAGTGGGGTATTTTATGTACTTTCATAGAAAATTCATTCTGGTGTTGAATGTATTTTATCAGGTAAATGTTGCTTTGGTGGTTGGATTTTCCTAAGGCTTACAGAAAAGGGAAATGATCCAGGTTATTTTTCTTCCTCCAAGGTTTGTTTTACTTCTTTTTAAAGGACCAAAGATTAGTATTAGCCTTCTGTAATAAGCAGTAGTGTATTTGTTGTTCAGAGGAGTTACTTTAACCATTTACAAAGCAGCTATTGCCAGGACCTGGATAAAGATCTCTAACCATGAGGAGCAAAAGGCCCCTCATGGTAACTGGCATAATTCAAGAGAAAAAAAGAGATGTAGTTTCATTCTGTGACAGGCTGAAGTAATTAATGAGTGGTAGAAGCAGATGTTGATGAACAGGATAAATCTCGCTTCATGTGCATACTTAAGAACAGGTAACAAGAGACCTCATCCCTGAAATCAGGCTTGTGTTGTTTCAGGAGTGGATGTCAGTATGAACACACATCTCAAAGCAGTGAAAATGACACTGAAGAACAGAGAGCCCGTTCAGCTGGAGACTCTGAGTATTCGAGGGAACAACATCCGCTACTTCATCCTGCCGGACAGTTTGCCTCTGGATACTTTGCTAGTGGATGTTGAACCAAAAGTCAAATCCAAGAAGAGAGAAGCAGGTGAGTTTGTGCTTTCCTAGTCTGTGTTTGTTCTGCCTTTATGTGCGTTTTAGTACTGTGAGTCTGAAGATGTCTGATTCGAGTGTCTGAACATCTGCATTTGGCATTGAATTCCTTCATCTCTGAGGGATTGACATGGCACTGGCTCTGTCTGCCTTGCCCACCTCCTTGGCATCTGCAGAGCTTCATTCACATGAAGTTGTGTTACAGCTTTTCATGCATCTATTTTTAAAAATGTAAATGTTTATCAGCCTGAGTAAGGCTTAACCTATCTGAGTCTTACAGTTGGCACCCAAAGAGATTTACACTTCCTCTTCTCCAGATGTCTGTTTTCCTAGTTTGTATGGGGAGATTCACACAGCTAATAAATACAGGACAGTATCTCAAATGGTGCTGAATGGTTCACTGAAATTTGGTGAGGGATTAAAATGGTATCTCTGAATTTGAGAGACTTGAGAACCTCAGGGAATCGAGGCTGTATTCCAGTGAGTGCATCTCCAGCTTTGGTTCCCAGTAGTGTTCCAGTCTCTGCTCTTCCTGGAACTTTCTTTTCAAAGTGCTGCTGAATAAAAATCCTTTTCCTTAGAAGCCTAACAGTATAGCCAGTAACTGAAGTTTAATCCACACTACTAAAGATGAGTCTCCAGTAAACCCCTGGAAATCAGCAGCAGTATATATTTTGCCCATCAGTTAATCTGTGTGTTTTTAAAACAGTGAGCTGTAAGTGAAAGCTAATTGTGCCCAAAAATCAAATTGTGCCATTCCTCCTGTAATTAGTGTTGAAGTATGTGGGTGTGCAGGGTGTTCTGCATTGGTGAAGAATGGGTGTGCAGCACCAAGTGCAAGCACTGTGGCTGCTGCCCTGATGGGAGTAAGGATAAAGCTTCCAAAGATGCTTTGCTCCTCTCAAGTTCATTAAAAACAATCTGACCACACAGAGAAATGAGTGTGGTTGGATTGCTTTTTTCCTGAACCTCAGGATGTGGCATGAATAAGAACATCCCTACTTGGTGTCAGCTTTGGGGAAAGCAGCTGTGATAGCTCCAGTTACTGCCGTTTGATGCTCCCTGCATCTGCAGTGTGCAGAAGTGCTCTCAGACCAAAGCTGTGCTGTGCTTTGCCTTCATCCATAAATACTCTTGGGCTTCAGAAGTGTAAAATCCTCGATCTCTCCTTGGCAAGTGGTCAGGAAAGGGCAGGATTCTGGCTGGGATGTGTGTGCCACGTGTGCCTTGGGTCCAAGCGTGCTGGCACTTGGTGAGCACAGCTGCTGATGCTGTCACCCTCCAGCTGCTGTCATCCTCCAGCTGGGGTTGATGCTTCCATGGATTTTATAGGGCTAGCAATATAAAGACACCTTGCTTATGTCAAATTTGTCCTGTGTCTCTGCTCCTTCTGTCTTTTCTGCGTTTCTAACCTATGTCCCAGAATAATTGTCACAGCCTACTCCTTGAATGTAGGTGCCAGTGTCTCTTAGAGAGCCGCCGGCTTCCGCAGAATTTTTAGTATGTTTTTGAACCCTGCACTCACAAACGTGTTTGAAGTGAAGCAATAATCTAAAGTTTGCAGAGTGTCCTTGCAACCTGGTGGGTCACATTTCCTTGGGAGAGAGAGATGCGAAGACACATTATCACTTTCTGGATTGTACGACATTCAGCAGTTGCTTGTGTCCTGCACTATCCTATGATTCTGTCTTCCCTTTACAATTAAATAGCAGTAATTAAAACTGGGAGCACTCAGGCAAGACCTTTGCCTTAGAATCACATCTGCAATTGGCAGAGGCATCACTGAGACCAGTAGGAGCTGTTGGATGCTGGGATCCTTTCAAAATGCTGACCTTCCACTTAGTGTCTGGGACAAGGGTGGGTTTGGGAATCTCATAGCGTGTCAAAATTTGCATTTCTCTCTAAAAACATAGACTGTATATACATAGAAAAAAGAGGAATCCTGTTTTCCTGTCAGATTACTCGGTCATTTGGGAGCAGCCAACTGTTTTATGCCCTTGTTTTCTGCAGTGAAGCCAAGGACAGACAGTAGTCTGTGAAAGTTGTATACTGGAAGAACTAACACAAAAGATGAAAACATTGCTTGAAACCTACTGAGCATTAACAGACTTAATACCTAACTTAATGTCTTATTACAAGGAAGCAGTGTAGTGATTATGCTCAATACAGAATGTTTTAATCAAAATGAGAGCATTCCTGGGTCTCACTTGATTTACCCTTTTTCTTTTACCTGCCAAGTTGCTGGAAGAGGCCGTGGAAGAGGCCGTGGCAGAGGCCGAGGTCGTGGAAGAGGAAGAGGAGGCCCAAGACGATAACTTCTCATCATGCAACTCTTACCAAGTTCTGAGTAATTTTGGCTATTTTTTGTACAGGTCTTGTTTATGGTATCCATTTTTAATAAACTAAAATGTGAAAAGGTGTCCTTCCTTTGTTAGCAAAGCCTGGGGAGGAAGGCAGGTGTGTCCTTTTTCTAGGGCTGTTGCAGACCACACGCATCTTGGTTGTCACTGTCACCCACCCCTGGAGGCTGTACAATTCCTCTTGCTTTTTGCTCCAGAACAAGAGACTTGTGTTGTGCTTGAACAATGTTCAAAATTAATCCCTCTTTTCTAAGGCACTTGCCATCTTCTAATGGTTCCATAGTTAAGACACTGTATTAAGAACCCCTGTCCCATGAGTGTGTCTCTAATACTGTTCTTCAGAGCAACCTTTTCTAAAGTTCACAGACATAATTTTAATGTTTTCTATTACATGAAGCTTGCAATTTAAACATGTTGCTTTCTTTATAAAACATGTACACAGGGAGATTAACCAGGTCCATGGAACTGCTGGATTGTTATATCTGATGATTAAAGAATACCTGGATATGAACTTTGTCAAAGCTAATTACATGGCATACTTTTGTTTGGGTGGGGCTCGTAAAGCAGCTTTATCAGATACCTTCTAGTGTACTTAAAGTATATCCCTAGAAAATACAAAGTACAGCACAGTGCAGTTACATACTGGAATTGGAACTTTACTTCTGCAGGTGGGAGAACTTGTGCAGCTCACACATATGTGTGCATATATATAGATATATGTGTATATAAATATATATATTCACTGCTTTGCTGGACACAAGTGTAAAAGAGGCCGTGTTGGCCATGTTTATCTCCCATTGCCATCCTGCTGAGTACTCCCCATGTATGAAAGCAGTTGTCACATTCTCATTGCCAGACTTCAACAGTTTCACCTGTTGATGAAATACAGATGTCATTTCAAACAAGGAGTACGCTTAAGTGTCTTGAATGGTTTGGGGCTATTTGCTGGTATGTTGGTGCAGGAACATGCTTGGTTGGTCATGTTTCCACACAGGCAGTGCTACATCAATGGAAAAGAATCACCTAATGTTGTGTAATGGGCTGATGTGCTGGTTAATTTGTGCTAGCTGGCATTTTGTGAGCTGCTCTTCTCACCTCTTTTACAGAGGCCACTCTAAGCTTCATCTTGTTACAGAAGAGCTTTTTTCCCCAAACCGTTGTGGAACCTCCCAAGAGCACTTTTTGGTCATGATAGCACCCACCAT
The DNA here is from genome assembly GCA_013401035.1 of Horornis vulcanius. NCBI lineage: Eukaryota > Metazoa > Chordata > Aves > Passeriformes > Scotocercidae > Horornis > Horornis vulcanius. The sequence continues at coordinate 1,903 of VZUA01077559.1, read as the reverse complement.
TCTCAACTCTATAAATAGCTGCTACAAATAATGGTTGCTGCTGTCTTCCAGAAGTGCCCAGTCACTGGTGACGGTCTTCCCAAATCCAGCTGTCAGCTTTCATGCAACAGTTGAAACTCGTTCCCTCTTCAGTCTCTTCCTTATAAAAGTCACTAGTGCTCCCAGGGGTATGCACATGGTGGATGCTGCCACCAGCAGCCCGATCACCGCCAGGGCATAGCCTGGGTAATCCTTGGTCACCAGCTGCCCCTGCAAGGGAGAAAAGCAGTGTTGGATCTGGGGGATCTGTCAGTCAGGCCAGGAGCAAAGCTGTGTGTATGGATCTAAGCAGGAGCTCTGAGAAGCATTTTCAGTCTGTGGCAGCCCACAGCTGCCCTTGGTATTCTCTGTCCAACCATGCATGCTGAGAACTGACAAGAACAGAGCTGCTGACAATAGGATTGGGGGAAATTTCTGCAGGCTTTGGTAAAGAGCAGAATTTGGCTTGGTTTGTGTTTCTTAATGAGGTGGCTGGGCCCTGACCTCTGTCAGGTCTCTGTTCCTTTCCTGGAGCCTGTGGGCTCATGCTGACACCCAGTCAACAGGCCAGGCCCACCATGAGTCCCAAATTGGCCATGACATGAAAACAATTATGTGCTTTGTTCCTGCATGACAGAAGCATTTCCACAAAAGGTTATGAAACCAGTGACTACTTATCCAGTAGTAATTGCTCTGTGATAAATGCACAGTCTGGTATTCTTAAGAAAGTGTTCTGGCCATGAAGAAGAATATATATAGAAATTATGAAAACTATTTTTTCCAGGAGCAGCTCAGTTCTGTTAAAATATCACTGATTTTGTTCAAAGTAAATACACTTTGAAAATAGGGGAGTTTAAGTGTATTTTTAAAGATGATATTTGGGTCTTCAACATGAATGAAATTTAATTCTGTGAAGGACTGATTAACAATCATAGAGGGAAATTAATTGATTTTACAGAATCATTGTATCATCACTAAGTCAAGTTTTCCCTGTTTTTCCTTTCCACAAAATTAAGGGATGGCCCTGACTCCTGCTACTTGCTTTCAGAAGGCCGTTTTGTTTAGGATGGAAGTTTGTATCCTTGCAGGAACTAACAAAAGTTTAAAACAGAAAAAAAGCCCAACCCCCAAACTCTTACCTGTGTGGCATCCCATGCTTGGTATTGCAATGTTCCTGTGAGGATATAGTCGGTGAGGTAAAAAATAAATAGGCTTACAATTAGCAGTGGACTAACAAAAGCCCACATAATTTTCCAGTACCAGTTTGGCTTGCGTCCAATCATGGTGTAAAGATCTTTCTCAAATCTGTTCAAAAGAAAACCAAACATTTTTGTTAAAAAAATCATAGGTGTATTTTTGAGACTGGCTACAGATCGACACCTTGTTCTGAGTTACTTCAAAAACCACCTAGAGAATCGAGTATGAAAGGGGACTACAGTTGACCACAAAGGAGCAGAGAATTATTAGTCTGAAAAGCAGGCTCACCAGAATCACGGTGAGGGGGAAATCAAAAAAGACAGTGAGGCTTCCAAGAGAATCCCAAGTTGCAGAGAGCAGCTAGAAATAGGTACAGCAAGAAAGTTCTGCCTGAAGTGTAAGCTGGGACTGTTACTGATGTCAGCTGACAGAAGCAATGATGCTGCAGTACTGTGGAGAAAACAGCTGTGCTTGTGGAGCTGAGTGTTCTCAGTGCTGTTACCTGACTGTCTTTGAGGAAGTACTGACACTGGGAATGGTACCTAAAACCTCACAGGAGACCTGGATCTGACTCAGAGGCTTTCAACTCATCAGGAAGGAAATACCTACGTGTGCCCAGACACCCTCTGTGGTGGCAGACTAACAAAGCAAATGCTGAAGCCTTTCAGCAATTTTCAAACACTTTTGC
>VZUA01077541.1:13981-29162 GCA_013401035.1 Horornis vulcanius | reverse complement strand
CCAGCCCAAACCCTGTCCCCAAGGGCCACCTCCAGACTCCTCCTGAGCACTGCCACAGACAGTGACTCCAAACCTCCCTGGGCAGCTCATCCCAAGGCCTGACCACTCTGCCAGGGAAATTTCCTTTCCCAGTCTCCACCCTGAGCCTCCCCTGGTGCAATTTGAGGCCATTCCCTCTCCTCCTTTCCCTGCCCCTCCTGGCAGGGACTTGTGCAGGGCCATGAGGTCCCCCCAAGCCTCTTCTGCTCCATGCTGAGCTGCTGAGCTCAGAGATCCAAATTCTGATTTTTTTTTTTCCCACAGAGAGCAGCCCCAGTCATCTCTTGTGGCTCAAAGTCCCCCTCCATGAGGCTCTGTCATGAGGAGATTTTGGTTCAGTAAAATCAGCAGCAGCTACAAGAAGGAGAAGTGAGGGAAAAGCTGTAAATTTCAAATCCAACACATCCTGTAGATCAGAGACCTTCAGATTCAGGGAACACCAAAGAAATCAGATTTACATCGTGATGTACAATCCAAACGCAGAGAAAATTGTATTTGCCTGTTCATCTACCAAGAAAGGGGCCAGAGGGGACACAGGGTGACAAAAAACTCCTGGTGATGGTTTGTGGCTCTCCTGAATTCCTCTGATCTAGTTCAGGCAGCCACCAGGACTTGCAGAATCAGAGATTTTACACCTATAACATCTGTAATAAAGCATGTGCTGCATTGTGCCAGGCAGAATAAAAAAAAAAAAGGACTTAAATCATAATAATAAAGGATGTGCTGAGGAATTCATTCAAGGATCTTAAAGTGAGACAGATTTTATTCACTAAAAATGTGCTGTGGGGTGTTTCTCTTTTCCATCAAGGAAAAGTTAATTACAAAGTTCTGGGGTTAAATATTCTCTGTACGTTTTCTGGAGTGTGAAGTGATAAATCCAGAAGTTGTTGACTACTGTTAATTATTTATTTGAGCATGCCAAAGTAATTTTCTGGGCCAGTTTAGTAATATGTCAATAATGTCTGTCTCCTTGAATCTAAAATTCTCCTAAAATCAGAAAAGAAATGATTGTGGAAAGGAGGTGACCTTGTGGAAAAGGTGAAATAGAGGAAAAAACAACAACAACAACAACAACAACAACAACAAAAACTCAAAAACCAACCAAAAGGAACTATTCCTAAGTAAAAAATTTAAAATTACCCAGAGGTGCTAGAGCTCTCATTCCTGTCTGATAATGAAAAATTTGTCTTTCAGAGACCTGAGCAGCAGGAAACAAAAGGGAATTATGCTCTGACATCTTTCTTTGTAGACAAAGAATTGGTAGCTCCTAATGGGCAGGTGTCCCCATTAGAATAAAACATTAATTAATGCCCTGGCTGGCAGGCTCAGCTGGGGAAGAGATGCTAAATGAGCATGGAAACTGGAGTGCCTCCTGGGATGGTAATTGCCTGTCCCCATATTTGTTTTAATTTGGGATGTGATTTTCCAGTTGGATCCAAATCACTGAAAGGCCCTGGTTGTTGGGACAGCACACAGGGATAATGATTCTATTAAAGCACTCAGGGCCTGATTTCTAAAGAAATCACCACCATTACTGGGATCAGGGAACTTTTGGTAGCTTGGAAAATTTGGAGTCAATTTTAGTGTAAAAACTGCCAAGAAGGAATTACGTGAAAGCCACAGGGTGGTGGTGACAGTGGGCACAATGAAGAGCAACACCAAATTTTAAATGAGCAATTTTGATAAAAACTAGAAGAGAGGGAAATGGGAGAGGGGAAAAGTTTTCTTTCTTTTCATTTTATATGAAGAAAAAAAGAAAAAAGCAGCAATAAATTATTTTTCTGGGAGTTACATCAGCAACTTTGTTCAGAAGTAGAAACAAAGATACAAATTAAAAAGTGAACTAAAAGGTTTCTAGATAATTTGAAGGTTAGTTGTATTTTTCACCAGGACAGATTGTCAGCAAGAATGGAAGGATATGGAAGGGCAGGTGGGATTAAACCAGATCCTTAGAAGGGTTGGATGAAACCTTCTTTGGATGAAATCTGCAGCATTGAAATGCCATGGCAGGGACACCTCCCACTGTCCCAGGCTGCTCCAACCTGACCTTGGGCACTGCCAGGGATCCAGGGGCAGCCACAGCTGCTCTGGGAATTCCAGCCCAGCCCCTCCCCACCCTCCCAGGGAAGGTCTTTTGCCCAAAATCCCACCTAAACCTGTAATTTCTCAGTTTGAAGCCATTCCCTGGGTGCTGTCCCTGCAGCCCTTGGGAATTGTCTCTCTCCAGGTTTCCTGCAGCTCCTTCAGGCCCTGCAAGGCCACCCTGAGCTCAGCCCAAAGCTTCTCCTGTGCAGGCTGAACAATCCCAGCTCTGCCAGCCTTTCCTCCCAGCAGAGCTGCTCCAGCCCTCTGCTCATCCTGGTGCTGCTCATCTCATTTTTTCAATATTTTTGCTATGAAACCTTTTGTTGCCACTTTTAATACCAGCATCGAATTAATAATTACAGAGCAATCAATTTAGCAAAGTGTAAATCATCCTGATCTGAGGAATTGCATCATCTGCCTTGATTTCAGAGGGTGGACAGGAAAATAGACACATCTTACTAGTAATGAAGTCAGAAAAGGAGATTTCTCTTCAGTAGAACACAAACCAAGGTAATCACTTTAATCAGGGGCTTTTCAAACGCCAGAGAAGAGCTTGGAAGGAATTTGGAGCTTTAAGTCTTGGCCCTGCCCTGAGACATCTCTGTCCAGACTGAGCCTTCCCATGGTCTGGACACATCCAGCAGAGCTCCATGAAGATGGATAATGGGTCTGCCTGCACATCATCTCACAGTTAGAGTGTACCTGCCTGTGTTGGATCAGATCCTCCAGGTTCTGCAGCTGAAATTGTGCTGGAAAGATACAGTAAAAAAAAAGGGAAGGAGGTGAAAAATTATCCATAAAGCTGCACATCCAGGCTTTGCAAAGCAAAACGAGCTGTTCCATGGAATGGTTAGGAAAGCCTGGAACTGATCTCTTCTAGTACAAATGCCTAGAAGCAGAGCTTTGAATTTTTCAAAACAAACAAGAAGGAATTTTAATTAAAAGGCATCGAGGAATGGCAAAATATCTTACCTAAATCTTGCTCCCGTTTTCAGTGAGTAAAGATTAATTTACCCTTATATTACACAGAGTATATTACAGAGTTTTCTGAAGTGTTAAACATTTGAGAATTATGCTGCAGACATTAAAATCAAGTCAAGCTGCAAAACTCAGGAGATTTTTGTGCATCACATCCAGTCTGCAGAGTGGTAGAACGTTGATGTTAATAGGGCAGCACGAGAACTGTCAAGTGCTTATCTTTTTATTAACCAGGCTTGAACATCACTGAATGAATTCTGGGCAGAATCTAGAATTTGGGGAGGAGAAAAGACAGCACTAGAATAGGAAAGAAGAAAGAATTTTTAAAATGGAGAGACCAATGCAGTACTTCTGATTACATTTACTCTCGATTAAAATTTTACAAAGCAGGAAATATACTTGTAATTCTGAGTAATATTGAGCTTCCTCATCATTTTAAAATGCAGGAGACAATGGAGCTTGGACTGGTTTGGGTTTGCATGGCAAGGTTTTGGTGGCAGGGGAGCTGCAGGGGCGGCTCCTTTGAGGAGCTGCCAGAAGCCTCCCCCATCTCTGTTTGTTGTCAGCAGAGGAATAAAAAGCTTTATCTCCATTTGAGCACACAATTTTTCCCTTTATAAGTTTACAGCCATGAATATTTTATCATTATTAACACTTAATAAGATTAAAAGCAGCAGCAGTGACCAGCTCCATGAGCTGACCTTTAATCACTGGCATTATCCATTATTTTTGAGGTGTTTAAACTCAGGAAGAACTCGAGTTAGCACAGTTTGAAACATCTCCATTACAGGGCACTGTATCTAAAGCACATTCTGCACAGTGGAAGTGCCATCAGCTGCACTGCCTGAAGAACACACAGATTTGATGTGCCCGACGTGTAAATCTTTAGTCTGACTCACCCAGAGCTTGTCTGGAAATTCCAGTTAAAATATATCCTTAAAATATATCCCAATCCCCCAGACACGCCACACGTCTGCACGGCACTGAACAAAACTTGCTGAGGTGAGGAGCTGCAGCAGGAACAGCACCAGGATGAGGCTCCTGCAGAATAATTGACTTGTTGACAGGGATTATTGTGCTTCCTGAGGCTCCTTGGGGATCTCCAGGCAGCCTCTCACGGTGCTGAGCTGGCATTCCCTCACAGGGAACAGCCCTTGGGGCTGGTTTGGACAGTAAATGTGGATTCTCTCTCTATCCTCAGCTGATGGCAAGCAGGAGCTCCTTCTGGAGCAGTCACAGCTTGGTCAGCTTGCTCTGAGCACCAGGAGAGCCACAGGACAGTGAATTTAACCCTGTTCTGTTTTTTTGTTCATGGACATCTCACATTTCTCTGGTATTTACAATACAATTCATCCATATGCATGATATATTATATTATATTATATATACTGTACATCAGCACTGGGGTGAGAGCCCACCTGCAGAGCTGCCCCAGCCCTGGGAATTGCCAGCACAGGGAGGACGTGGAGCTGCTGCAGAGAGCCCAGAGGAGGCCCCAGGATGAGCAGAGGGCTGGAGCAGCTCTGCTGGGAGGAAAGGCTGGCAGAGCTGGGATTGTTCAGCCTGCACAGGAGAAGCTTTGGGCTGAGCTCAGGGTGGCCTTGCAGGGCCTGAAGGAGCTGCAGGAAACCTGGAGAGAGACAATTCCCAAGGGCTGCAGGGACAGCACCCAGGGAATGGCTTCAAACTGAGAAATGACAAATTTAGGTGGGATGTTGGGGAAAAATCCTTTCCTGTGAGGGTGGACAGGCCCCGGAATAGAATTCCCAGAGCAGCTGTGGCTGCCCCTGGATCCCTGGCAGTGCCCAAGGCCAGGTTTGCCACTGGGACTTGGAGCAGCCTGGGACAGTGGGAGGTGTCCCTGCCATGGCAGGAGGTGGGATGAGATAATCTTTAAGGTCTCTTCCAACCCAACCCATCCTGTGATTCTGAGATAATTTCTTGCACACATTAATTACTAAAATATCTCCCCAGCCTGAAGTGAGGAGGTGAGGCTGTGCCAGAGCCGTGGGGTTGAGGCAGAGCAGCCCCTGCCCCGAGGCTGTTCAGGCTGTTTAGGGAGGATAATCCCACGTGTGGGACCGGGGGCAGAGAGGAGGATGCTCCCTGTGACAGCTCCCAGCCGCACGCTCCTTCCACACCTGCTCCTTCGGGAAGTGTGGGAGTGTGAAGAGAGGCAGGGGAGAGGTGAGGGATAAAGTTAGCTGGAGAGAAAAGGAAAGGGAGACTGTTTTAGGAAAGGTGATGGGCTGGGTAAGACAAGAGAGAAGGAAATGAGGCTGGAGGTGGGGGAGAGGAGAAATGGAGGCGAGGGAGCAAACCTTTGGCACGGCATAAGGAACACAATAACTCCGGGATTTAGAGAGAGGTGGCCTCACACCCCTTGTCTTACCCTTTTAACACATATTTAGTCACGTTTAATCAGCTCAACTCCGTCCTTGTTGTGCTGAGCACTCCCCCCAGTGATTCCTTTGCTTGAGCCCTCTGGATAGGTCCCCTGTGGACGTGCTGGTGTCCCTGTGTTGGTGCTACCCAAAAAACCTGCTTAGACCCTGCATCCAAATTTTCAGTGGGATGAACTTAGGGACACGAACCCCTTTGTCCAAATATCCACACTTGCAGTGTTTCTGCTGCAGATCCTCTTGTTGCCTTCCTTAGCTCTCAAAAGTTAATGGTGAGGGTAAACCAAAAGCTGCTTTACCTCAGCATTTTTCTTTTTTATTACTTTTTCGGTTTGGCCCATAAAAGGTCTGCGCAAGCAACCCAAAATTCTATTTTCTCTCAGGGAGTAGTAAATGGGAGGTATTTTCAGGTATTTTTCAGTAGAACAGGGAGGTATTATCATTATTAGCATTTTTGCATTCATCTGACACATTACTTGTTCTTTTCCAACATCTCACAGCTTTTGAAGATTTTTCTTTTTTTTTTCTTTTTTTTTCTCTTTTTTTTTTTTTTGAGATAGATTTAACAACAAAAGGCTGCTAAAATTGGAAACTGTGTGAGACACTTTGGTATTATTCAATCGGAGCCAAACCTGACACTGCAGACAGTTCTTGTTTAAGAACTTTCATTGAGGGAACATGATCACAGCACAAAACAAAGGAAAATGTCAGCTCTTCTTGTTCTGTGTTCATCATTTAAGTCTCACAACGTACCCGAGGAAATAGGTTCAGGTTTGAGATGTTTGATCTGCTCTGTGCAGTTATGAGTTATTTTTATAATGCATCAAGGCAAGTAATAAACAAAACATCTTTTATTAGATCATTATTCTCTTAAATAGTTTAAATAATGGTTTCTAAATTAGTTCAGGCAATGCTTCTACTTATATTTTTCATCGGAAATCCTCAGTCTGTGAATATTCTTAAAGTGATTCTTATTGAAATCTGGAATTTAATGCTACAAGAATACAAACAACCAGTTGAGATTTTCCCTTTGGGGGACACAGAAGCAATGAGCCCATAAAAAACCCCTACATATGCATTATTAACAGCTGAAAAGATTGGATAAGCATTTTTAAGTCTCTTTTCTATAGAGAATATCTTCTTTTGGGTTTCTACCAACTCTTCTTTTTTTAAACAGGGTAGCTGCTGTTATCTCAAGGTAACTTACATTCCTCCTATTACAATTCAGAATATATTCATGATTTATGCCCTAAAAAGAAAAACAGCAGTTTCTTAAGAGTTTGATCCAAAGGTCTCTGCATTGGTAAGAACATTTCCTCTGAAAATAGAGCTTTTCACCATGCATTAACTGCACACAGCCACCCCACCTGCAGCCTGCAGATTTCCATGGCAGAGCACACATAAGATTATCCACTCTGCCTTGAAGACCTTTTGCTGAGATGTAATTTATGCTGGTTTGTCCAAACCTAAGTAAAAAGCTTTCAAACCTTCTCAGTGTAGCATCCCTGCCTCACTTTGTTGCCAGGATATTCTCCTTGATTCCCAGGGTGAACTTACACTTGCCTGATTTCACAGTGCAGGCAGGAAATGCTGGGTGTAAGACTGAAATCCTCCACTGCAATTACCTGCATCCATAATTTGTCAGAACATCCAAGCTGAGCTGCTCAAAAGCAGGCAGAACACGCAGCTTGTTGGCTGGAAAACACAGGAGTGGAAGCTCTCGTGGTGTTCAGTCAGCCCCAACTCATTGTCTTGGAATAGAAGCATTTTTACTGGAATCTGAGGGAACCAAACAAATCTTTTGACTCTCTGTGGGATCTTTGTAGTGGGAGAGGAAAATTCAGCTGTTAGATTTCACCCTCTAGAGCAAAGGAACTAAGAAAATATAGCTGCCTTTAATCATGTAACCACACCACAACTTTGCTTGGCTCCCACTTTTGCCCTGTAGATATCCAAATTTATTTATTTTGTTAACCTAAGCCAGAATTGCTGCTCAAATAATCTGCATCTCCTTGCCGCTGTCACTACTGTTAGTTAAGGATACTCAAATTCCTGCAGGTTTGCTGTTAAAGGCAGGATTTTTAAATAAGTTTTTAGTTTCATGTTCTCTGCAATAGAATTTTATAGTCTAAAATCGTGAAGTTCTTCAGGTTAAGTAAAACTGAAAACCTGAGACTTGCTACAGCTTAGATCTTACTTCAAATGTCAAAACCATAAAGTCTTTCTCTCTCTCTCTCTCACTCTTTTTTTCATAGATATGAATATTCTCTCTCCTGCAAACGCTCATTTTTTTTCCTCCTTATCTTGTTCAAATTTTATTTTATTTATTTATGCTCTGGTAGATACAAGAGCATTAAAACCTGTTCCTGTTTACTGCACAGCAGACATTTATCTGCTGATTCTGCTCCTGAAAGCATTTCCTACACTCAGAACCACCACACACCATCCCCACTGTTTAATATGTGAATATTTGTTCCTCCCACTTAGAGAAGGACACTGCATTTGCAGTGGTTTTAACCCACAATTCTGTGAGTTTTGTCCCTTGAGTCTGAGGGGACCTGACAAGTTCCTCTAGAACTGCTGCTGGATTTTCTGCCTGCAAAAAAACCCAGAGATTTTTCCATACATATTTCACAGACCAACTGTGAATGATGAGTAAGTTCACCAAAAATTATGATAAATGTTAAAAAAAAAAAACCACCCATCAGTTCTAGAACCCAGGGAAATAAATTCAGTTCCTCCTGCTGCTAATGCAAATTTCTCCCATGTAAGATATCTTAGAGCTCCTAAGAGTGTTTTATGAGGTCTGAACACATTAATGAGCCCAGCTCACCCCTGATGCTCCATAACCCCAGTGAACCCAGCTCAGGCACTCCCTCCTTGAACTCTGCTCACTCCATCTATTCAAATATTGTATTTTAAGCTCATTCCAGCTGATGCAAATTGAAATCACCTCTTGTGCAAAGCTCAGAATATTCCTATAAAATACATTCTGAGCCATTCAAGTGCTGGGATCATTGTTGCAAGGGAGTGCAGATTAGTACTCAGCTTTGAGGTTGAGGATGAAGCCAATTTGCTGGAGATCACACAGTGCTGGGTCCTGCACAAAATTGTCTTTATAGGCCCTGCCCCAACACTTAACTCTGGAAAACCAGAAAAAAAAGGCAGCTGAGACCAACCTCCTTTCTTGGGACAGGCAAGACAGAAAAGGAGAAATAAACAAGATATGCATTTTTTCCTATTTTGGAACAGGGAGGCAGGAAAAGCAACTCCCACAAACACAGGCAGGCCTTGCATAAAGCTTGAATTCTAGTAATAGTAAAATAATGCAATAACACAGAGTATCTCATTGTTCAAAGCCCTAAAGATGGTCTATTAAGCTATTTTTTTCTTTTGTTGGATAGGTTTGCAGATAGAAATGAAAGTTCCTACAGAGTTTTTCCAAAGGAAGAGCTCCAGCTCCTTCCAACAATCCCTCCCCACTTAAAATAAGCCCTGCTTTTGAGAGCTGAGTATAGGCTATTGCTGGAATGAATAGCACATAATGAGAGCTGCATTTGCCTACACATCATAGCCCCAGAACCTGTGTCTAATTCATTACTGCAAAGCATTTGGAGATGTCATGAGGAGGAAAGACACTCCATAAAATTAAATTCTATTATTCCCACTTAATAATGTTTCGAACATGAAACCATTTCGGGTAGTTCGAAAAGTAATTGAAGATATCCCAAGATAGATTACTCTGAGCTAGAATTTCCAAAAAGGTTCTTCTTTGCTTCTTGCTCATTGAATTTGTACTTAGTGATTGAGGAGCTATTGCCTTCAAGGATGTGTCAATTGAATTACCAGGGATTTGCTACTTCAAAAGTAAGAAAGCTTCATAAAATGAAGTGTAATGGATATAATGGATGTGAGTTCTGATCCACAGCTGATTAAATACTGTTAGAAATTTTAGCCAAAATTCTGGATTACTTCAGCAGGTTCCTGGTGTGTTGGTGAACCTCTGTTCTTGTGAGCTGACAGTAGTACAAGAGATGTTTTAGCCATGCAGGTAACAAAAAAACCCCAACCCTCCCCTGAGGGCTGTGCAGGCTTTCAGAAGGACCTTGACAGGCTGGAGAGAGGGGCAGAGAAGAACTGTCTGAAATTCAAGTAGGGCAAAGTCAGGTCCTGCACCTGGGAATAAATAACTCCAGGCACCAGCACGGCCTGGGGGTGACCTGCTGGAGAAGGATGTGGGGATCCTGAGGGACACCGAGCTGTCCCTGAGCCAGCAGAGTCCTGGGGGCCGGAATGGGATCCTGGGGGCCATGGGGATGAGCATTCCCAGCAGGTCAGGGCTGATCCTGCCCCTCTGCCCAGCCCTGCAGGCTCCTCTGGGTGCTGTGCCCAGCCCTGGCTCCTCAGCACAGCAGGGACAGGAGCTCCTGGAGCTGAGGAAGGGCCTGGAGCATCCCCGTGCCCAGGAGAGGCTGAGGGAGCTGGGGCTGCTCAGCCTGGAGAGGAGCCCCAGAGAGAGGGGCCCTAAGCCCTGGGTGTCCCTGTGTGTCCCTGTGTGTCCCTGTGTGTCCCTGTGTGTCCCTGTGTGCAGGGAGGGCAGAGCAGTCCCAGGCTCTGCTCCAGGCCCAGCAATGGCCCCAGAGCCCCGGGCAGGGCCTGAGCCCAGCAATTCCCCTGCACAGGAGGCACAACTTCTGCCCTGGGCAGTGCCCAGCCCTGAGCAGAGCCCAGAGGGGCTGGGGACTCTCCTCCCTGGGGATATTCCAGAGCCACCTGCACACAGCCCTGTGCCCTGTGCTCTGGGATGGCCCTGCTGGAGCAGGGAGGTGGCACCAGTGACCCACTGAGGTCCCTTCCAGCCTGACCCATCCTGTGACCTTGTGAAATTAAATATAATGATCTCATTAATTAGTGGCAGCTGAAGCCAACAGCCACTGGAGAGGAAGTTTCAGGATGTTCCCTTGTCCTTCCATTAGAAAAATCACAGGGAGTTCATCTACTGCCCTGTCCGAGAATATTCCATTACGAGACAAGTGACCCAGGAACTCAGTGTTTTGATTCCCATCTGGAATTTGATCCAACCTTCTCCTGCTCGACATTGAAAATGTTATTTTTGTGCTGCCTGGTTGGCACTCCTGATGTCTTCTTGTACCCCTGTGACAGAAGTGTGGCAGACTCTGCAGCGCAGAATGTCAAACAAGGAGAATTTTATCCACAAGTGCCTGATTTTCTTTGGCTGAGAAGGGAAAGAGTGACGTGAAGGCCACACTTTCTGTGTCTCCCCTTTAAACCCATAAATGTTGCAACAGCATGACAATAATTTGAGATTAAATTCAGTGCAAGGCAGGACATCACAGCCTCAGATGTTGTAGGACTGGACAACCACTCTTGTCTGAAGGAAGTTGATAGAAAAGAAATAGCTTAAAAAAAAAAGAAAAGAAAACTCCATTAGAAAACTACAGTTTGCATCTTGTTTCTTACACTCTCAGTTAAGTGAAAGACCTCACAAACAATGCAAAAAGTACAAAGCAGCATTTTAAATGGCCCTTTTTGCTAGATGAAGTTATCATGCTTCACTTAATTTAAATTTCACACATCCCTCCTTGCGCCACAGCATCACCTATTGCTGGCACTTCAGAGGGTATACATCATTCCAAGTATGAAAAGCAGAATTTGCTGCTTTTTAGGCATCCAGAAGTCAGTGACCATGTGAGACATCCACACACAACAAGAGCAGAGTCTGGCTCTGCTGCTCCTCTGAGTTTGTGGGAGATCTGAGTTCTTCACCTCAGAGCAGGCACTGGCAGCAGCAGCCCATGGATTCAAAATTCCCTGCAGAAATCACTCTGTGCTGACTACAGAGCTATGAAAAATCCTGAAATACAAGCATCACTCTTAGGAAAGATAAAAAATGAGTCCTGCATTTCTCAATGTGTTTTCTGAGGTGGCAATTCTTGTTTACCCAGTAATCTCCAGAGGAAATACAACCACAGTCAGCCCTTAAAGGCAGCTCCTGTCCTGTCCTGAAACACGGTGTTGTTTGCTTTTTATTTAATCTTGTTTCATTTTGTTGTTTGCTTTTTTTGTTGTTTTGTTTTGTGGTTTGGATTTTGGATTTTTTTGAAGGCAGCAAATCTCACTCTGCTGTCAGTTCAAACTCACATCTGCTAAAATCAGGGAACAAAAGTATGTTTTACTGTTTGATTCTCCCCCAAGTTAATCTGCTAGAACTCATTCTGTCAGAGAGGGTGGAATTCCTTCTTTATCTGCCATCAAAAAACAAATTTCTCAGAGGTGTTGTAGCTCCCTTAAAATATTCCATTTTGAAGAAACAGATGAGTGGAAAATTTTTCCTAATTTTCAGACCTTCATGGGTGTATGTGTGCACATCCTAGTGATCATTAGAGAAAGGGAAAAAGACAAAATTTTATATAATAATTTCATAGAGTCTTAACTTCATTGATAACAGTACCAAAGGTTTTTTTTTCAATAAAAATATCTGGAAATCAGATGTTATAAAAAATTAATATTCAGAAATTACATGCATGCAAACATACTTTTAGCTACTAAAGAAGGAAGAGCAGAACTTCAGTAGTCCTGGGAATTTCTTTCAAGAAAAGTAAAATAAATTCAAAAATTTATAAATTTTCCCTTAGGTATTATATTTAATACTTTTACTTTCATATAAATGCCATTCAAGTCTCCTTTGTCATGAGAGACTTCATCATTAGTAAAAAGTATTTAATAATAAGCAAGAGCAAAGTAATAATATTTAATATCAAATTGTTATTAGTCTAATAAATCCAGCCCTCCATCTTCAGGGCTCAAATTGATCTTTCCCAACTGCTCACTCCTGATAAAGTCTGAGTTCTGTAGCAAAAGGAGGTGTTCTAAGGTCACATTATAAATCACCACGGACACAAATTCCTGATGGTTTTCAGAGTGCTGTGCTTTCCTTTGATGATTAATGCCATGCAAAAAAAACTTTCATAGAAGACCTTTCTATCTGTAAAAAAATTACACTCCTGTGCTACTCCTTTCTTCATTCCTTCCTTTTTTTTTTCCTTTCATAGCAAAGCATGAATCTGATGCTGGATGCTACATTATCAGCATGGCTTAGGGCATTGTCCTCACTCAGATCCAGGACATAACCTTAAACCTTTCTTTTCATATAAAATGCTCTCCGGGGTGCATGAATGCAGTTCTCAAGCATTATCTGCTTGTTTAATGAATGCCAATGGTTCCTATTACTGTGACATTTGAGCTTTTTTTTTTACTGTAGTTCAGCTTTTTTTTTTTTTTTTAAGTGTGAGTAGTGGCTTGTTTGGTATAGAAAATACTTCTTTAGGTTTTTGTATCAGATAAAAGCCAGTACTGGGATAAGGTACTGAGGAGAGAGAAGAGGCTGTGAGGGGAAATTGAAGGAGCTGAGCAAGGGGCTCAGCCTGGAGCAAAGGAGGCTCAGGGGGGCCCTGGTGGCTCTGCACAAGTCCCTGCCAGGAGGGGACAGCCGGGGGGGTCGGGCTCTGCTCCCAGGGCACAGGGACAGGAGCAGAGGGAACGGCCTCAGGCTGGGCCAGGGCAGGCTCAGCTTGGACAGCAGCAGGAATTTCCCCATGGAAAGGGGGCTCAGGCCTTGGCAGGGGCTGCCCAGGGAGCTTTGCAGTGCCCATCACTGCAGGTGGCACCTGGAGGTGGCACTCAGGGTGACAAGGTGGGCCTGGGGCACAGATTGGACTTGATGACCTTGAAGGGCTTTTCCAACCTCTGGGATCCTGGGGTTCTAAGGTAGAGGTGGACAGACTTCAGCTCCTCTGGAGTTAGGAAATGATCCTGTCTTAGATCAAGCAGGGGAGTTTCACTTGAGCAGCCTGGCACCCCTGCAGCAGGGTCTGCTCATGTCACCCCCAAAGAGTCTTGGAAAACCACATTTTCCTGCCAAACAACACTTGTCAGGGATGATTCTCAGGCTGTGCCTTTCTCCAGTGCTGTTCTTAGCACACACCCAGTCAAAGACAGATGTCACCATGCTGACTCCCATCCCCAGCCATTCCAGCAGCTACTGAAGGTCACTTTGCCCAAAAACCTGCACCTTGTCCCAGAGCTGAGATAAGGAGCTTCTGGAGATACTGCCCATTAAAGTCATGTTTTTTGTGGAAATTCTCTCCCTTACTGAGCTTTTTTGAGGAAAAAAGAGCTGAGATCTGCTCACCCATGGCCCAGGAGAGCCACTCTCACAGCCTTGGCACAGGTGCAGGGTGGGGAGGTGGGGCTCAGCCACTGGAGGGGTCAGAGGGGTCACAACAACCTCAGCACATCCTCTCAAAACCACTTAACTGGATTTTCAAGGGCTTTGCAGTTTTCATTCAGCCCAAACTTTGGCTCTGAAATCAGGAGATTAGGCCCAGCCTCCACTGCTCTGGTTGAGATGTCCTGTAGGATATTGTATTTTCACCAAATTCAAGGACTCTTGATTAACCAAAGCTGTGTCTTGGTTACAGCAGCTACAAGGGTCTGAAATGAATATATATATTTATAAAAATTTTAAAAGATAATGCAAAGAGCAAGAGACAAAGACCAGCAGGTTTGATTGGGAGTCCCTCAAGTATCTCAATTCATCTCAGCATCAACCCAGTGCCACACCACACACTCCAGCTCCCATATAAAATCTATTTATTTCTAAATAAGTGCTTTTTTCCCTGCAGTGTAAGTGGTTTGTGGGTTGCTCTTTTGTCAGGAAGGCCTAACACACTTGAGTATTTTAGCAGAGGGTGAAAACCAGAGGAGGGTTTCCTCCTCCGTTATCACTTTGCTTGAATAATTTCTATTTCTCCAGCTAGATACACACAGATAAATAAATACAAGCTTCACACTTCATAGTAGAAAAAATTGAGAAATTACAAGAAAAAAAAAAAAAAGCCCACAGAGGTTCAGGCTATTTAGGAGTGAATTAAATCCCTAAATAAAATAGAAATATATAATGGATGAATATCCTCCCCCCACATTGCCACTTGCACTCAGGTGTATTTCTATATTACATATATATATTTATTTTTCATTTTGTCTGTTCCCCCAGGAGAAGCCCCAAAGAGAAACAGAGATGGCCAAATTGACAGAGTCGATGAGTGAGTACAAATAGGAAGTTCAACCACTTCCTTTTTCCATCTGTCCCCCTCCCTCTCATAAAGCCACAAAGCCAGAATGCAGTGCTTGCATCCAGGGATCTCATTCAGCCCTGTTTTCACTCCCAAATTCATCATAAATCATATCACTTCTAAAAAAAGAAAAAAAAAACCACCAAAATAAAATAGGAATCCCCAGAACTAGGGGATTTTCTTCATGCACTGCTTAAATCGCATCTGTTTGGGCTGAAATCCAGCAAAGAACCTGCTTCATGTTTGACTTTGTGAGCCTGAGGGGGTTTTTTAAATAGAATGTAACTAATTGTGGATTTAATAAGTGCCTAATTTACTCGATTCATGTGTTCCTTTACAAGCTTACAGAAGGTCACTCTAAATCCAGTGCAATTATTCAGGATTGTTCCCTGTGCCACACTCATCCAACAGGAATTATGCCCAGAGATGTATCTGGAAAGCTTTCAGTAGGTTTCTCTGGTTTGTCAGGGGTTTGTGTTGTCTTAAATGTGTGCCCAACAAGAAGTAGTTTGTATTTTTGCC